>WBNM01002522.1:0-12533 GCA_013399055.1 Ramphastos sulfuratus
TAAATAAATGGGGAAAAAAAGGTGGAAAGAAAGTGAAGGTGCCCAGTGTGAAGAGTTGGGTGCTGTTGGGCTTGCCACCCCCCACCCCTGGCACCTGGAAGGGGGTGTGCAGGCAGCATGGCACCAGCAGAACATCCTTAGCATGGCCCAAGAGGCCAAGTTGGCACCAACTCTTCCATTGCATCTGGCAAAGGTTGAGCAACTCCTCCACCACCAAGACATTCATTTCTGTCAGGCTGAACTCCTGTCGTGGTCAAGGAGTGGTGATCAAAGCCAGCAGGGCTGGACTCTGAGCTCACCAAGCAGCACCATGACCACAGCTCAGTGAGGGGTGGGGGTGACCCCGGGGAGAAAGGTGGCCAGAAGCAGCAGCAGGACCAGGGCACATCATTTAGCAGCCAAAAGGAGGACCTAAGTGCTTTGGGGCCATGCAGCATCACCGTTTTCCATCAGTGGGAGTGGTTTTACTACCCAGCCCGAAAGATGGTGCCCCCCCCACCAGCTGGGAAAGGAAAACAACTCAGGCAAAAGCAAGGTCAGGGACTGGGGAGCATGGGGAAGAGCCTTGGAGGGCAGCCAAGAGGAAAAAGCAGCTAAGAGCTGGAGGACAGATTGCCCAAGGAGGCTGTGGATGCCCTCTCCTGGGAGGTGTGGCAGGACAGGTTGCCCAGGGAGGCGGTGGATACCCTCTCCCTGGAGGTGTATCAAGGCCAGGGTGGATGAGGCCTTGAGGAGCAGCCTGGGTGAGTGGGAGTTGTCCTTGCCCATGGCAGGGGGGGTTGGAATTGGATGAGCTTTAGGGTCCCTTCTAACCCAAACCATCCTAACATTGCTGGAGCTGCTTCACAGCAAGAGCCTGGGGAGCACCCAGGGGTTGGTTCCCTCCATCCCAAGGTGCTGCTCAAACCATCACTGTGCCAAGCTCAGCTCCTCTCACCCAGCACACCTAGGAATAGCCTCCTGCAGCTCAGCTGAGCCAAAGGATGGATCTCCTCCCTCCTTTGCATCTCCTCTCGGAGGGCATTGTGCTGAGCTTCTCCTGCTGCCCTGCTGATGGGCTGCAGGCTTTTAAACTGAGGGGAAGCAAAACCCCCAAAGCTCAACCCTCACAAAAAAACCCCAAACCAAAAAAAACCCCAAACCAAAACCCTCAAAGAACAGCAACTGAGCTAAAGGTTAAAAAATGAAGATTTGTTGGTTTGGGTTCCTGGAGTGCTGAAGACTTTCCAAGCTGAAGCAGCCTGATGAAGATGCCCAAAGAGTGGTTGCTGCTCTGAGTGGAAGGGAAGGAGCTGCTCTTTGGGGTTCATTTGGGATGCACTCAGGGCAGCTCTTTTTCCACCATCATCATCACAGTGCAGTGGCTCTGCTCATGGTCAGGCAGAGGTGGTACAGAATCCCAGAGTCCCAGAAGGGTAGGGGTTGGAAGGGACCTCCAGAGATCATCCAGTCCAAGCCCTCTGCCAAAGCAGGGCAGGTCCCAGGAATGCATCCAGGTGGGTTTGGAATCTCTGCAGAGAAGGAGACTCCACAACCTCTCTGGGCAGCCTGCTCCAGGCCTTCAGCACCCTCACACCAAAGAATTTTCTCCTTGCTGGCTTCCAGCTTATCATTCTTGTTCCTTGTCCTGTCACTGGGCACCACCAAGAGGAGCCTGGCACCTGCATCTTGTTGAGATGGAACTTGCTGGCTTCCAGCTTATCCCTCTTGTTCCCTGTCCTGTCACTGGGCACCACCAAGAGGAGCCTGGCACCTGCATCTTGCCACCCACCCCTCAGATATTTACAGACATGGATCAGGTCCCCTCTCAGCCTTCTCCTCTCCTGACTAACCAGCCCCAGGTCTCTCAGCCTTTCTCCACAGGAGAGATGTTCAAGTCCCTTCATCATCATCCTCCTAACTCTCTGCTGGACTCTCTCCAGCAGGCCCCTGTCTGCCTTGAACTGGTGAGGGAATTGCATCTCTGTGACTTACAGCGAGGGAATTGGGAGGGGAAAGAGGAGGGAGCTGAGAGGGAGGAGCTGCTGAGATTTGTTGGCTACAGAGCTCTCAGCTCCTTTCAGATGCCCAAAGCCTAAGGGGTTGGATAGAGAGCTCCTGGTGAGGAGCTGGCACCACAGGGGCAGCCAGAGCAATGTGCTCATCCATCCACTCCTTTCCAGAGCAGCCACTGCTGGGAGCCCAGGGTGGGCATACATTGAGGTGAGACTTCTCAGGCAAGTGGAGGGCATGGGGCACAGAGACCAAACCCACAACAAGGCTCTCAGAACTGCCATGTCCATAAACCTGCACAGCATCTATCAGGCTACAGCACTTTAACCACCCCTGGTGCTGGGCATCACCCCTGGCATCACCACCTTCATCCCTCCAACACATTCCACTCTCTACAGCTCACCCAGGACGTTCACACCTACTCAGTCACTGAGCCAGAAGGACACCAACTTAATACTGTGATCATTCCATCTGAGCATGGGCTGGGGAGACCTCCTCATGCCCCTCCAGCAGCCATGGCAGAATCACAGTCACACAGACACAGCCAGGCTGGCACAGCCCCTCAGGAGCACCAAGCCCACCTCAGAACCCTGCTCTGCAACATTCACCTCAAACCATAGCCCTAAGCACCACATCCAAGCCACCCTGAAACACAGCCAGGCTGGGGGACTCCAGCATCTCCTTGGGCAGCTCATGCCAGTCCCTGCCCACTCTCTCTCTTTCCTAATGCCCAATCTAAACCTCCCCAGCCTCAGCTCGAGGCCATTCCCCCTTGTTCTCATAGGCTCAGAGGATGTCAGGGATTGGAAGGGACCCAAAGAGATCACTGAGTCCAAGCCCCCTGCCAGAGCAGGACCAGACAATCCAGCTCAGGGCACACAGAACACATCCAGACAGGCCTGGAAAGGCTCCACAGAAGGAGACTCCACAGCCTCTCTGGGCAGCCTGTGCCAGGGATCAGCCAGTCCAACCCCACTGCTAAAGCAGGGCACCCACAGCAGCTTGCCCAGGGTCACAATGCCCAGCTGGGGTTGGAAGCTCTGCAGAGAAGGAGACTCCACAGCCTCTCTGGGCAGCCTGTGCCAGGGCTCTGGGACCCTTCCAGGCAAGAAGTTGCCCCTGGTGCTGAGCTGGAACCTCCTGTGCTGCAGCTTCCATCCATTGCTCCTTGTCCTATCCCAGGAGCAGTGAGCAGAGCCTGTCCCCCTCCACCTGTTTCCAATTCCCTGTGAGCAGAGCCCAGCAGCAGCCTCCCTTCAGCTCCCTCCAGGTAGTTGTAGACAGCAATGAGGTCTCCCCTCAGCCTCCTCCTCCTCAAAATAAAGACCCCCAGCAGCAGGGCTATTCTCCTTCCCAAGGACCCCCCAGGACCACCAAGGGTGAAGGCATTGGTGAAACTCTGAGAGGCTCTGAGGCTCAGTGCAGCATTTATTATGGCACATCTGAGCACACAGCCTGAGGGTGCTGAGAGTGCAGAGGGCAGGAGACACAGCAGGGAAGGGTGGCACTGGGGAGGGTGGACAGGGTAGGGTGGGATGAAGAGGATGGTAGAGGTGTTAGTGAGGGAAGAGGTGGGATGTGGAGGAGGCAGAAGAGCCCTGGAGCACCCTCCTTTATCAGGGGCAGGAGGTGGTACTCAGCTAACCACACTGAGCTTGGCAGCACCACCCCCAGGGGCTGCCCGCTGCAGGGTGTGGGGAGGGGGCAGCTAGAACGAACCAAGGCACATCCTACCCCTCTTTTGCTTCCTCCCCTCACTCATCCTCAGCACCAAAGGCAGAAGCAGGTGAGCCTCCCTCCTCTCTGCTTCGTGCAAAACCAGCTGAGAGCAAGAAGCAGCCACATGGCACAGCAAACATCCCAAAAGCATCTGCAGGAGGCTCCAACCCTCTGCCAGCACTTGGAAGCCAGATTGAACATCCTCCCCCTCCCCACACACAGACACACACCCCCCCACCCCCCTTCTGCCTGCCTGCTGCAGTGTTTGTACATCTGCACGTGTGCAAATGGGAAGGGATAAAAGCCCCTTCCTACCCACCCCCACAAGCACTGCACCATCTCTTCCTAGCTGCAATTAGGTTTCTAATCTTCATTCACTTATGCTAAAGTGGTTCCAGCACTGGCAGAGGTGGGGGGTGGGGGGATGGAGGGGTGGTGAGAAGAGCAGCAAACAAACCCAGGGTTGGTTAGTTGTTGGTTTGTTTTTTTTTTTTTTTTGCAGAGCTTCATCATGCCACCAAATTAAAGCTAACTTGGAGTGGGATTGAATTATTCAGGATGGTTCCTGTCAAGCAATTATGCCCAATAAAAGGCCTGAAAACACAATTTGCTCTCGTTGGTGGCTTGACAGCTTATCTAAGTGGGCTTGAGGGCCCATCTGAGCTGATAGGGAGAGGGAAATACCAGCACACTGGCACTCAGATGGCAACACAGGCTCTGAGACACTGCCCAAAGAGCATCTCCGCAGGCAGGGCCAGGGTTTGGCTGCTGGGAGATGAATCTGCAGGGGGCAAACGCTGCTGGGCACAGCTGCTCCTCCAGCAGAGCTGTTCAGGGCTGGNTGAAAAAGCCCCAAAGGAACTGAAACAAACCCACTGAGAACCAAGGTCGAGCCCTCCCCAACCCAGCACCCCCACGGCTGCCCATACTGGTCGGGATCAGAGGAGCCCTGGGGGTGAATTGAAGCCACTGCCTGGTCGGGCTTGCTGCTCCCGCAGGTCTTCTCCAGCCAAAGCCGACCCTGCCCTCGGCGGGGAACCGGCCCCAGAGCCGGCCCCGCGGGCACCCAGAGCCGGCCCCGCGGGCACCCAGAGCCGCTCACGGTGCCGGTCCCACGGTGGCTGGGGAGGTCCTCACGCCTCGGCCCCCAGCTGGGCTCCTCCAGCCCTTGCAGAGAGGCTTCCCGGGGTGAAAGGCTGCGGGGTGAGGAGGNCTGTACAACCAGAACATGTCTCCAGCCCTGGCTCCAGCGGTGAGCCCGGGGAAGGCAACAGGAGAAGGAAAAGAGCCCAACCCCAGCTGCTTCACTCTGCCCAGCCCTGGAGCATCCCCCAAAAGCCAGGGCTGGGGCAGTGAGGAGTGAAGCCAAGACCAAGGCAAGGCTGGGGAGGGGGTGGGGAGTGGGAAAGGTTGGCTGGGACAAATGGCTAAATTAATGGGGATGTGGAGATGTGTCCTGCTGAGAGGGAGGGGGGAACATCAGTGAGGAAGGCCAGGAGGTAAAGAAGCCACTTGCAAAAGGTCACCGCTGCCCAGAGAGGGCCTTGGCAAGGCTTGGCGGGGGGGTGGGGAGGGTNGGGGGGGGGTGGGAAGCGAGCAGGACTCCTCCAGCTCTGGCTCTGCAGATACATTTCCCCACAGCGGGTAGCTAATAGCAGTGGCACCACCACCCCACCCCCCGGCCCCCAGNAGACAGAAAGGAAAAGAGGGGAAAGACAGAAAGGAAAAGAGGGGAAAGACAGAAAGGAAAAAAATGAAAGAAAGAAAAAGAAGAAAGATGAAAAAGCCCCAAAGGAACTGAAACAAACCCACTGAGAACCAAGGTCGAGCCCTCCCCAACCCAGCACCCCCACGGCTGCCCATACTGGTCGGGATCAGAGGAGCCCTGGGGGTGAATTGAAGCCACTGCCTGGTCGGGCTTGCTGCTCCCGCAGGTCTTCTCCAGCCAAAGCCGACCCTGCCCTCGGCGGGGAACCGGCCCCAGAGCCGGCCCCGCGGGCACCCAGAGCCGGCCCCGCGGGCACCCAGAGCCGGCCCCGCGGGCACCCAGAGCCGGCCCCGCGGGCACCCAGAGCCGCTCACGGTGCCGGTCCCTCGGTGGCTGGGGAGGTCCTCACGCCTCGGCCCCCAGCTGGGCTCCTCCAGCCCTTGCAGAGAGGCTTCCCGGGGTGAAAGGCTGCGGGGTGAGGAGGCTGCTTCCCACCCTGCTGGCAGCACGGGGTGCCCCTTGCTCCTCCGTAGCGCCGCGTTGGGAAGCGGAGAGGAAGAGGAGAACCGCCATGGGAGGAAGGCACTGTCCCCTCAGCTCCTCCCATCACAGCCTGCAAGGGAGGGACACAGCAGGGCAGAGTCAGTGCTGGGTGCTTCACACCGTGGGGCTGGGCAGGGCAGCTCGCTGCAAAAAGCCTCCCCGGGGCGGGCACATTGTGGAGCTGCCCCTGGGTGCAGCCATCAACCTCCCTCACCAGCCTGGTTTGGGCTGCCCTGGCGCTGGCAGCCCTTGGGTTTATCATTGCCTTGGGGAGAAAGAGCTTGTGGGGTACCACACAGCTCACCCCAGCCTCATCTCGGGCTGGTGTGGGTTGGGAGGGACCTTTAAAGCTCGTCCAGTCCAACCTCCCTGCAGCCAGCAGCTAGAGCAGCTTGCTCAGAGCCCCATGGAATCCTAGAGAATCAGGCAGGGCTGGAAGGGACCTCAAGGAGCATCCAGTCCCAACCCCCTGCCATGCCCAGGGACACCTCACACCAGCTCAGGCTGCCCACAGCCTCATCCAGCCTGGCCTTAAACACCTCCAGGGATGAGGCTTCCACCACCTCCCTGGGCAACCCCTGCCAGGCTCCCACCACCCTCATGCTGAACAACTTCTTCCTAACCTCCAGGCTGAATCTCCTCATTTCCAGCTTTGCTCCATTCCCCACAGTCCTATCACTGCCTAACAGCCTAAAAAGTTCCTCCCCAGCTTTCCACCAGGCTCTGCCAGCAGCAGGACTCCCAAGAGGGTTTTTGCCCCTTGTGCCTTTCATGCAGGGCTAGCAGAGACCCTGGATACTGCAGCTGGCTCCTGGGTGAGAAGGGACCTTGTGGAGAAGCTGGGACCTGAGAGAATCATTGAGTGGCTTGAGCTGGGAAGAAGCTTCAAGAACATTTAGCCTTCAACACTCCTGCCACGGGCAGGCACACAGCTCCCCCACCACATCAGCTTGCTCAAGACCTCATCCAGCCTAGCCTTAAACATTTCCAGGGATGAGGCATCCCCAACTTCTCTGGGCAACCTCTTCCAGGGTCTCACCAGGCTCCTAGTAAAGAAGTTCCTCCTGTTCTGAAGGGAGCCTGGAGAAGAGAAGGCCTCCAGGAGACCTTGGAGTGGCCTTGCAGGATCTGAAAGGGGCTAGAGGAGGGCTGGGGAGTGACTATTGACAAGGGCTTGTAGTGAGAGGATGAGGAGGAATGGGTTTGAAGTGGCAGAGGGGAGATTGAAACTGGATGTTAGGAGGAAGTTGTTTGCAGTGAGGGTGGTGAGACACTGGCACAGGTTGAGGGTGNAACCCTCAACCTCCCCCTTGCTCTACCTTCAAAGCACTGCCCCTTGCCCTACCAAAAAGTCCCTCTGTGTGGGGTGGGCAGTGCCTGGAGCCAGATCTCTAAGGAAGGAGGCAGCTGAGGACGGGAGGCAAGCACCGAGCTGGAGCCTCCTCCCTTCCCTCTCACTTAGCTGCAGAGGGGAGGCTGTAATTAAGGAGAAGCTGGTGGCAGGCAGAGCGTGGCTGGGTGATTGCAAATACCTTCTGAAACCCAAAGCAAGCCAATTACACAGCCTGCTGCCTTGGGGGCCATCAACCTCCAGCTCGCCTTGCCTGGCTGCCAGAGCCACACTGCTGCCTGCTAATGAACTTCCCTCCTGATGAACAGCTTAGGAGTTGGGGGGCACCTGGCTTTGTGCTCTTCCAGGGAGCCCCACATCAGCTCCAAGCAGACAGAGTGGGGTGGGAGGTGGCACAGGGGATACTCCAGCAGCTTTGGCTGTGCCCATGGGGCTGCCTGAGCTTCACATGCAGCCAGGGAAGGGAGGAGGTTGTCAGGTGCAGGAGGAGGAATTGACATCTTCAACCCTTGCTGAGGTTCAGGAAGGATGCTTGAAGCAGTCTGAAGTGCTCTCACTTCTCTCCCTTAAGCTCACCTTTTGCCTCCTTCCTATTTCTGCCCTCCATAGTTCAGGGAGAAGGCAAAAATCCCCTCGATGCCTGCAGCCCCTCCACAGGGGTTGGGCTTTTGGGTCCTGTTTGCCACAATCTGATGAAATTCGGGGAAGAAAATGAGTTCTGAAGGGATTCTTCTACCTTCTGCCTGCTGTGGCCACCATGCCAGATCCTCAACCCCTGCCTGGGGACCTGTTTGGGTTGCTGAAGCAGGCAGATGTGACTAAGCCCAAGCAATGAAATGCAGCTTGGAGAAAGAGACTGTCTGCAGGAGAAAAAGAGACCTTCCCCCTCTCTCCCTGCTGGAAGATGTGAAGGGTGACACAAGCTGTGGGTCTGGGGAGGGACCTCAGGCAGATTATCTCCCCCCTTCTTCCCCCACAGATAGATTCATTTGGGCAAAACCACCCTATCAGGAGGGGAAACTGCACAGGCAGGCACAGGAGCCCTGGCTGCTGTCCCCAGAGGTGACTGTGGAATGCTTTGGATTGGAAAGGAGCTTTAAAGGTCCTCTACTCTAATCCCCAAAACATCCTAAGGGTCCTGGCACTCTGCTGACAGCTGGCATGGGCACAGCACTCTGTGAGCACCCTTTTGACCCCACCCTTGCCCACTGAGATGCCATCAAATGTGCCCACAGCTTCTTCCTGTCGCTCCCCCAGTGCCAACAAGAGCTGCCCAACAGGCTGTGAGTGGCACAGGCAGAGCTGGCACAGGCAGGGACAGGGACTTACTCTGCTGACTTCCAGAAGTGCCCGGGGTGGGAGAGGCGTCGGTTGCGCTTGGGCAGCTTCTCCAGCATGTCCATGAGCTTGGTGAAGGTTGGCCTCTCCTCTTGCTCATAGGCCCAGCAGAAGAGGAGGATGTCCTGTAGCCAGCACAGGGTGAGAGCATGAGCAAGCAGAACCAGCTCCTCTGCCACAACAACCCCTGTGCCCAACATCTACCCTGCAAGGACCCCATCACTGCGCCCTCGAGAAGGGCTGCAGCAGCACAGGAGATGTCTCTGCCCAGCGAGGACAACACCTCCACCACTGCAAATGTGTTGAAAGGCTGGGATGGTGCAGATGTGTCCACCCCATGAGGTGCCCAGCCCCATCACCATGACCTGTTGTAGGTCTGGGATGCTGGGGATGTGTCCACCCCATGAGGACATCACTTCCTCCATCACCACAACCCCTTGAAGGTCTGAGATGCTGGGGATGTGTTCACCCCATGAGGACCTCATATCCACCAGCATATCCTTCTGGAGAGGACATGCAAAGGGACCTCATATCCACCAGCACATCCTCATGGAGGGGACATGCAAGGGGACCTCATATCCACCAGCACATCCTCATGGAGGGGACATGCAAGGGGACCTCATATCCACCAGCATATCCTCATGGAGGGGACATGCAAAGGGACCTCATATCCACCAGCACATCCCCGTGGAGGGGAGCTGATACCTGTGCCCAGCAGCAGGACTGAGCCTCACCAGCTGGGCAGGGAGGATGCCCTTGTTTGTTTTTATTTGCTGGCAGCCCCTGAGCAGCACAGAGTCCTTCCCAAAGAGCCCCTGCACCCAGGCTGTGACCAGTGGAGCAGGTTCTCCCCTCCCCGTGGAGACACAGACAGGGCTCCAGCGCCCGCCCCAGGGCACCTACCGAGATCTCCTTGCCCATCCCTATCTGGCTGAGGTTGGGCTTCATCCCTCTGCCCACCTGCCAGATGATTGCCTCTGCTGGCTGTGTCTTGAAGGGCCACTCCCGGGCATGCAGCTCGTACCAGATTGTGCTGTTAGGAGACAGCAAGGATTAGAGATGAGAGAAACACAGAACCATGGAACTGCTTGGCTTGGAAAAGCCCTCTGGGATCATTCAGTCCAACCAGCAACCCAACCCCACCACAGCCACTGAACCTTGTCCCCAAGTGAGGACCTCCAGGGTTGGGGACTCCACCACCTGCCTGGGCAGCCTGTGCCAATCCCTGACCACTCTTGCAGCAAAGATATTTTTCCTCCTCTCCAGCCTAACCCTCCCCTGGCACCATTTGAGGCCAGTTCCTCTCATCCTATCACCTGTCACTGTGAGGGAGAAGAGACTGAGCCCCAGGGAGGGACACATGTGCCCATTGCACCCACATGCACCATCTCTCCCTGCACAACCTCCTGAGCAGGACCTGTTGTGCCAAGACAAGGGGGGGATGGCTTGAAAATAAAAGAGGGAGGTTGAGAGTACAGAGAAGGAAGGCCACAGCAGTGCTGGAAGGGCTCTGCTGGGAGGCTAGGCTGGGAGAGTTGGGGGTGTGCAGCCTGGAGAGAAGGCTCCAGGGAGACCTTCTGGAGGCCTTTCAGCACCGGAAGAGGCTGAGCAGAAAGCTGAGGACAGAGTTTTGAGCAGGGGCTGCTGTGCCAGGCCTAGGGGGGGTGGGTTGGGACTAGANCTAGAAGAGGGAGATTGAGAGTGGAGAGAAGGGAGAAATGTTTGACCCTGAGGGTTCTGAGAGCCTGGCCCAGGCTGCCCAGAGAGGTGGAAGGTGCCCCATGCCTGGTCAGGTTGCCTGAGGCTGTGAGCAACCTGCTCTAGTTGCAGCTGTCCCTGCTGATTGCAGAGGGGGATGGACTGGATGAGCTTGAAAGGTGCTCTCCTATGATTCCATGCTAATCCCCAACACCCAGGAGCTGCTCCACCCCAGACAGGACACAAGGTGCCCATTGCCCACTACAGAGCTACCACCACCACCACCCCTGCTTTCCTGAGGGAGAAACTGAAGCTGTTAACTGAGGTGTTCTGAACTCAGCTACCTGCTCCAGCTGCTCTGGGCAGGGAGTGCTGGGGCAGGACAAGGCAGTGTTCACTACTACTTCATCCCTTCAGTGCTTTGGATTGGAAGGGATCTTAACGATCACCCAGTTCCAACCTCCCTGCCACAGGCAGGGACACCTCCTTCCAGCCCCAGGTTGCTCAAGGCTTCAGCCAGCCTGGCCTTGAACACCTCCAGGGAGGGCACATCCACAGCCTCCCTGGGCAACCTGTGCCAGTGTCTCCCTATTCTCCCTGCAATGAATTTCTTCCTCATCTCCAGTCTAAATCTGCCCTCTTCCAGCTTCAATCCCTTGCCCTTTGTCCTATCACCGCAAGAAGTCCCTTCCCAGCTCTCCTGCAGCTCCCTTCATGTACTGGAAGGCTGCTAGAGGGTCTAAAAGATCTGCTAAAAGAGCTCCAAGCCACAAAAAGCCATCCCCAGTGCCCTCACCAGGAGATGGCACATGTGAACCCTCCAGCCATCTGCCACCTCCAAGAAGTCCTATCACCCCAAGAAGTCCCTCCCCAGCTCTCCTGGAGCTCTCTTCATGTACTAGAAAGTTGCTAGAAGGTCTAAAAGATCTGCTAAAAGAGCTCCAAGCCACAAAAAGCCATCCCCAGTGCCCTCACCAGGAGATGGCACATGTGAACCCTCAGCCATCTGCCACCTCACTGCTCCTATCACTAAGCCAAGTCCTCTTTTCCATGAGGGCTCCCAAATTTAAGGGAATATCCCAAACCAAGGCCAGCTCTGGCTGAGCTGGAGCCTGCCCCCACAGTCCTCCACCCCCGCTACCACCTGGGGCTCTCCCATCCTCGTCTCCTGGCAGCCAGGGGCTGGATGAGCTCTGACTCCTGCAGCACAGAGCCTGATTCCCAAGGAAAAAAAACTCCCTGGAGCTGCTTTTCCCTTCAAGGGATGTCATTAGCACCAGTTAAAGCAGCAAGGAACGGGGAGGGGGTGAAAAAGGCACCAGAGCTGAAAACTCTGGTGAAGGAAGTGTGATAAATGAAAGATCTCTCGGATAGAGGATCCCTGGGTTTGGAAATGGGCCCTGCTGATTGGGGAAAAAGAGGATCAGGCTGCTTGTACACCTCCTAACATTCCAACCGTGTGAGATCTCCCTGTGCTGGGCACTGCTGAGGCCACACCTCAGGTGCTGGGATGGCTTAATCCTAGGGAGCAGAGCCCAACCCCCACCTGACTGCCGCCTCCTTGCAGGGAGCTGTAGAGAGCTCTGCCCTCAGCATCCTCTTCTCCAGACCAACCACCCACCCACCCCCAGCTCCCTCAGCTGCTCCTCCCCAGCCCTGTTCTCCAGACCCTTCCCCAGCTTGGTTGCCTTTCTCTGACCCTGCTTCAGCCTCTCAATGGAGTGAGGAGCCCCAAAGTGACTTATGTGTGGCCTCAGCAGTGCCAGTACAGGGGCACCATCACTTCCCTGCTCCTCCTCCACCATCCCTCAGGCTTCACCAGGCACACACCACTCGAATTTCACCTTTCTGACTTCTTTAAAAGCTCTTTTTTTTTTTCCTCTGGCTGTCACTCATCCCCAAATCCCCTCGGGGAAGAAGCCTCCGGATCATCTCTGAGCCTCCCGGGCTCAGCAAAGGGCAGAAGGAAGAGGGGAAAAAAAGAGAGAGGAAGAAAGTTGGGGGCGGGGGGGGAATCTTTTAATCTTTTAAAGAAACTCAAGCTTTAGTTAAGGGCAGAGCTCAGGCTTGAAAGAAGAAGGCAAAGCTACGTCTAAGTCAGTGCCTCTCACTCAGTTCAATGCAGTCCCTTAATTACTTCTTTAGTTTTGTGCTGAAGTTATACCTCGAGGAAGAAGGGGAAGG
>WBNM01002528.1:0-39353 GCA_013399055.1 Ramphastos sulfuratus
GACAATTGTGTGATTCTGTGACTAGATACTGCTGAGTATTTTGCAGAACTATGTTAGAAGATTACAATGGTAATGATTTCTTCATTGTTGTTGTGCAGGCAGTGGCAAGTATCTAAGACAATCTCAGCTGTTTGCATGATTTTTAATTTACTTTTTTCTGCCACAGTGCAGACTGATTGGACGAACAATTCCTTTAAAAAAAAAAGTCTACAAGATCTCCTTGTAGACTTTATTAGGTCATGTCTTTTGTCTAAGTGATGATTTTAGGCTGCTATTAACAGCAATTATTTTGCTTTTTTTCTCTCTTTTGGTTTTTACTTGGCAGTAGCTAATGATGAACTGCTAAGTTTAAATCTCTTTGTATCTGTACACATCCAGTCTAGATAGGCCAAATTATGCTTTATTTAAAATAGAAACAAGGCAATGCTTTGCATTAAAGTTTAGGTCTTTCCCTTAAGCTTTTATGTCAGAGTCAACAACTGACCTTTTCCCTTCTCGAGGAACAGAAACTAATTCTGTACTGAAATTCTGCAAAGGTGTTAAGATCTTCCTTGGTTAGCCAATTGGCACTCTGGCTGGAGATCTGTGATGGCTATGGCATAAGTGAAAACTGCCACAAGTTCTCTTCAAGTCTGATCAGCACACTTGCATTTATATTTTCCTTGAGGTAAATGTCTACTGTGTTGTTTCAGAGCCTCCAAACACTTCTGGTTTTGCCGCTACACTTCAAATCTGTGCATGAGTTCCTAGGATGCTGTATAGCGATCACTAAATCACTAATCCTTTCTTTACCAGGGTGAGGTCTTTCATTTCTGCAGCTGGAATTTAAAAACACAGCACTGCTACCACCCATGGAAATCACAGACAGAGCTGGAAGCTAAACTGGCCAGCAAAGTTTGACTAAAGCACACTTTCAGACATCCACATTACTTTCTAAGGGCAGCAAGGCTGAAGAAGGGCCTGGAGCACCTGGGCTATGAGGAGGGGCTGAGGGAGCTGGGGATGTTCAGGCTGGAGAAGAGAAGGCTGAGGGCAGACCTCATTGCTCTCTATAGCTCCCTGAAGAGAGGCTGGAGTGAGGAGGAGGCAGCTTCTGCTGCTTGGTGGCAAGGGACAGGATCAGAGGAAATGGTTCTAAGCTGCAGCAGGGGAGGGTCAGGCTGGATGCTAGGAAATATTTCTTCCCAGAGAGGGTTCTCAGATATCTCTCCAGGGATGGAGCTCCAACCACCTTTCCAGGCATCCTGTTCCAGTGTTCCACTGCCATCATGGTGGAGAACCTGTTCCTAATATCCAACCTAAATCTGCACCAAATAGTACCTAAATGGATCTTGCACTCCAATTCTTTTTAAGCTAAAAAATCTGAAGTCTTTTGTGTTTTAAATATAAACAGTTTT
Source organism: Ramphastos sulfuratus (assembly GCA_013399055.1). NCBI lineage: Eukaryota > Metazoa > Chordata > Aves > Piciformes > Ramphastidae > Ramphastos > Ramphastos sulfuratus. The sequence continues at coordinate 1,398 of WBNM01002528.1, forward strand.
CCAAGTCTTAAAAATCATATGTGGCAGCAGTATTGTCAGAAATGACAGTTGTTAAGAATATTGTGTTATGCATGCAGAATGATTCTTTTAATGCACCCAGCACTGCTCAGGTTATTGCTTTAGGTCTGAATTTCTGAAAGATATAGACAAAAAAAACCAAAAAAAACCTGATATTTTAACCTATGAAAAAAAGGTCCAAGTCTTCATGCAAAGATTGCACTGTGTTGATGTCCCATTTATTTAAATCAGTGACAAAAAAACCAACCAACCAAACAAACACAACCATAGTTTTCAGTGCAAAAAAAAGTGCTGATTCTTCTGGGAAGCCTTCTCTGTTGGCAGAGGTGCAAAACCTTAAATCTATAGGGGAAAAAAATACCTTTCAGCAAAGTAATAAAGAGCTCTGGCATTGTTTCTCTGAGCTGGCCCTGGAAACAATCACATTTGTGTTGTGAGCCTTCATACTGTTTCTGGGGATAAATACATTCCTTTTCCACTTCTGAATAATTTACCTTCTTACTTTATAGTAAAAGGTGTTACTGTCAAAATAGTGTGGACATAGTCAACTGCAATTAGATAGTCAGATAACTTATGCAGTGGGCCCAAAGAAAACCTTAGGTTATTAAAAAAGTACTGGGAACACTTAAAAGAGCCTTTTGAATAACTTTATGTGTTATAAAAATAGCTCAAGGCAGAGTTATTGTAAGTTCTCCTTTGTGTCCATCCCATTGCACTCTAGTCCCATCTTTAGATACAGCATAACAGATCCTTTTTGGATCAAGGAGACAATCTCCTGCACAGCCTGTTCGGGTGATTTTAGTTCTGAAGATGGATGTAGGTTCTGATACTGGATTTGAAAGAGGTTGTTGTGCCCACTATAATCTATATATGGCTGGCAAAGAGGAAAGGAATACTATGTTGTACACACAACAGAAGATTCCTGCCGTGCAGAATGGACTGTTGCATGTTCAGATGCACTCTACAAATCATCTTTGACACTTTATGACTTTAAATAGCCTTTTTTTCAGAAATCTCTGTCTTGGTGCTTTATATGGGCCTCATTACTATTGTTCTCAGAGCAACTAGAGAACATTTTTTCTTTTCCTATCATTCCTGTGGGGTAGAAAACTGGGATGGCCCCTTTAGAGCTGGCCTAAGGCCGAATACACATTTGGATCATTTGTCCAGTCTGTAGTCATCTGCTTAGCGGAAGTCTACAAGCCAGGGTTCAGCCTAGTGTGAGATGAGACCATCATTACCCTGGCCATTTTACCTTTAAATCTGCTGGCTGCCCCATCAGGCAGGGACAAAGAACTTTCTAATTGAGTTTGTGTCAAAGGAATAAATCTTTCATACGCTCTTGAAGATCTTTCTTTCACGAGTACACTCATCTTTGGGCTCTGTGTGTGAGGATCTAACTCTGAAGAAAGCCATGCCTGGCTCCCCATTCAGAAGGCCTTCAAGCTTTTCAGCAAGCAGCACTTGTCGAAAACATTGCATTTTAAGTGAATTAGAAGTCTTTCAGAGTCCTGAGCCAGCATGCACCTGAGCACAGGGCTCAGGATTCAGAGAAGCTGTGCAGGGAAGTCCTGTTGTCCTCCCTGAAGTCTCCAAGCTGCGGCTCTGGCATCACTGATAAAATCCTTTCTGCACTACTCCTACAAAAAATGGAAGCAAAGTATAAAGACTAGAAAGGAGCAGATTTCAGGCAAATTGAATTTACCTGGTTACTGTGGAGGGCAACACCTCAGGTTCTTTCCTGAGAGAATTATCATTAAATGTGAATTTCAGTAACATGTTATTGGGAAAACAAAACCTTACAGGCTCCTTGACTTCAAACACTGCCTCTTTACCAAACCTGTTTTCATGGACTACATCTTCTTAGTGTACTTTGACAGTCAGAAGTGCTTCACGGGAAGGTGTGATGTTCACTCTTAGGCCACCTGACTCTCCTTCACTAAAAGGATCTTTCCATCTTAATCCTACAGTCAGTTTCTTTCCACTTCTCTACACCGAAAATGATGTTCACAAGAATTGCTGAGCAAGGAAACCCCAAGTCACAGCAGAGCAGAATTTATGATGAAGAAATTAATGCCAGCTAATATTCTTGTTTCTTGTTCTATTTTTCTTCTGTATTTGATTTCTGGTAATCGGCCCAACTCACTGTGGGAGCCTGGCAGAGACAGAGGGCTAAAGAATGGAGAAAAAGATTTGTAATTGGCAGGGACAGCTTGTGTATGTGGCTGTGTATGTATGTGAGCTGGCACAAAGCAAGGCTATGTGGATGTTAACTGTTTATCTAACACTGAATATAAATCCTTAGCTAGCTGAGAACGTGACCCAAGAAGGGCAAAAGAAATATTTACAGGTGCCCCAGTGGTGTTTGATTTCTGTACAGGAGTGATCAGCACACACTTCATTACTTCCCCAGAGACTGTGTCCATGCAAGGGTGAATCATGCAACTCTTGGTTGACTCATGGCTGGAATAAATGGATTTAGCACAATCCAAAATGGCAAGGATTTGTGGTCACAAGGAGAAAAAGAAGATGTTCATTTGCACAACAAATATAGACAGTGAAGGGCTCGCTGGTTTCAGTCTTTCTTATAATGGTGAAAGTAGGATTTTTTTTTTAATTTTTTTTAAAATAAAAAGCAGCTCAAATTGGAAATGAAAGCTAATATAGTACCACTCCACCTCTAGCCATGATCCTGCTTGGTCTGCTAAGTTCAACAGGGTTAGTGCATGTGACAGTATCACAGAAAAATTAGGCAATGGAGGACAGAATGTTTTAATTGCTCAGAGGAACTCTACGTGCTGTCAGTAGCATATGTTGGTGGTGAACTACCCTTTGAATAGCATCTAACACAAGTTGTGGTGATCAGTGATTATTAGAAACCAGAATGACCATTTTTTAGGCCTTGCTTGCATCCAGTTTTTGGTAAGTGCTTCACTTCTCTTTCAGTTTTTCTTGTAGTTCCAAGTGGATGTGCTATTTCCTTGGGGATTTTTTTTTTTTGCCTAAATTTGTTAGGTGGTAGTGTTTTTTGAATTCCATCTGAGAGACAGCTCATTTAAAGTGATGGAGGAAAAGCCTCAACAAGAGACAGATATTTGATACCTCCCACTGAAATCCATTTGTAGGAAAGGCACTAACTTCGTTCAGAAGTCATTTCTTTATAGGGGTATTACCAATCTAAAAATACTGTTTTGCTAGTTAAAATAGAAAAATACTTGAAAGGAACGAGCCAGTGTGTTTTAGAGGTCCACAAATCGTATTGCATGCACGTGATGTTAAATGGATGCTCGTTTTGGGGATTTGCCGGCAGGGGTCTGCAGGCAGGACACGGTATTCTGGGCGGTCACCTGAGCGGTACATCCGAGCCGTTGAGTTTCTCAGCTTGTGGCAGTTTCTGCAGTGGTTCCTGAGGGGTGTATTTGAACTCTACATCTCTTGCTTAACATGGCAGCCTGGAGAGTCCAGATGCATTTAACGTGTACTACATTCAGTTCACATTTTCGTTTGCTCTCTGTGGAGGCTTCAATTATAGAGGGCCACACGACAGGCATAATTACGGCAAGTCGTGGGATACCGGCGGAGCACTTTGGTCTTTCCACCAAGGATTTTGCAAATCCTAGCTTGATTAATCTGTTTAAACATCTGTGCATCCTCTCGTCTGTGCAACTTATCCCTGGGTATCTCTTTCCCTTCCGCCGCCTGCAAGCCCTTGCCTGGTCACACACACCACCGCAGCCCCTTCTGCCGTGCCGCTCAGCGCTACCGCCCGTAACGCTTCAGCAAACGATACTGTCCTCCCTGAATTGCATCTCGCAGTCACATTCCGTAGTGAAACCGCAGGGCAGAGCCCACAATACTGAGAAACCGGATCGAAGCGGGGCCGGCGGACGGCGGCGCCGGCTGCCGCGGGGTGCTGGGCGCGGGCGGGCGGAGAGCGCGGCGCCGTGCTGCTGCCGTGCCGCCGCGCTGCTGTGCCGCCCTGCCACCGCCCCTAGCCCAGCCCGGCACGGCACGGCACGGCACGGCCCGGCGCTGCCGCCGCTCCTCTCGGCTGTCCCCCCACTTCTCCAGGCAAGCCGGCTCCAGCTCGCCTCCTTGACGTCATGTCTGTAGCGAAGCTTCAGCAGGCGCAGTGAGGGCGGGCAGGCAGCGTGTTAAACTTTCAGATCAAGTCCGGCGGCTCCTAACGCCGTGCGCGGGGGGCTGCGCGCAGCCGCCGCAGCTGGAACATCTGGAAGCGTTCAGTGTGTCTGTCTGTCGGCGAGAGGCAGAGAGCGGGGAGCGAGCGCTCTGAGGGAGGGGAGGGAGTAAGGGGCTGGGACTGGGCTCTCTTCCTCTGCAGAAACAGCTCCCTGCCAACACAACGCGCTCAGAATGGCTTTGAAGAGGAGGGGCAGCCGCGTTTGAACATCTCTCCTTTTTTTTTTTTCCTTTCTTCTCCTTTTCTTACTCTTATAGTTGGTGGATTTAAAAAAGACATTTAACCCTCAGAGGTTTGTCCTGGATGCTTTTGCTTTTTCCTTTTTCCCCCCCGCTCCCTCTCTCTTTTCCCCCCTTCCTGTTCTTTTTTATGGTTTAACAGCCAGAGGTGCTGTGCTAAATTCTTGGAAGGGGCCCGGATGTACTGAGGATGCATTGCAATTTCACTAAAGGAGGCAGTAGTGGAAAGGATCAGTTTTTGGTGTTTGATGCAATAATGGGAATCAGGTAATAATAAAAGGGGAAATTCTGCAGCTCCATTCTTCCTTGAATTTTACCAAGCCGATTTTCGGAGGGATTAATCTGGACTCGTTTTAAATGGTCAATGAAAACAAGAGGATGTACATTCCAGAGGAAAACCATCAAGGTAAGCCTGAGATTCACCTCCGAGGATGTAGCAACCATTCTTTTCCCTAGCCTTTGTCCGTGATCTCGGTTCAGTTCAGCCTCTGCCGCCGCTGCCACAGCCAGCGGCAGGCGGCAGGGCCGGGGCAGAGGACAGCCTTTGACACCGCTTTCCATTCGGAGCACACAGCTTTCCCTCAGCCGGGTGTGCTGCAGGGAGACCCCCGCAGCTCCTCGGGGAACGGGTGTTTCACAGAAAACCTCGGGCAAAGAAAAGTTGCTTTGAGTGGCCGTCGTCGCCTTCTGAGGCGGAGAGGCGAGGAGGGGCGCCCAGCTCAGGGGCTGCGCGCTGTGGCCGGGGGCTGAGGGACCCGCGGAGCAGCCCGCTTCGCCCTGCCAGAGCGAGATCAACTCGCAGTGCGGCCGCAATTAGGGGATCTTTTCTAATTAATGTCGTCCCGGTCCTCCGAACCTCCATCTGCGTACGGCTTCCTAACACACCGGAGAGAGGAGCCCTTCCCTTCTCTTACGCTATGTCTAATCTCTCACACGAAAGGGGAGGGGAAGGTGGAATTATCTATTTACACACATATACACCATACACGCGCACATACCGAGAGAATGAGGGGCACGGAGGATCGCCTGGATTAAAATTGAAGTTGGATTTTACTTGAGGCAATGATTTCTCGAAGAGCTGGTGTCAGGATCGCCCACATCATGGATACCAACCCATGCTGCTGCTTCTCGGGCATTAGCAAACGTGTGTCCCCCGTCCGTCGTCCGTCCGTGTCGTGTCCCGTCCCCCCCCCCCCCCCCCGCCATTCTCTGTAGTAAAACTTTTGTTTGTCCAAACTCCAGAAGCCTTCCCCCCCTCTCCCCCGTCCAACCCCGATCTACCGTTCCTCAAGTTATTTTTATCCTGTTACCTGCATGTTGCTATCCCTTCCCCTCCCTTCGCCACCGGCGCTGGCTGCACAGACACATGCATACACACACACACAGAGTCACACACGCACGCGTCGGTGTTGCAGAGCAGACCAAGCCATTTCCTCCCCTCGGCGAGAGAGGAGCCATGCTCCGGCGCCCGCGGGCTGCCTTTCTCTTCCCAGCAGAACCTCCCAGCCATTTAGCCCCTGGCCATGCCCTGCCCGGCAGCCCTTGCTCGGCCGGGGCCAACTTGCCTGCCCACAAACGTGCCATTTGCGATGGAACACCTGCTCTGGGTGCCAGGCTGTGGAGGAGGGCAGCGGCCTGTTGAAGGTTCTCATCCCCCTTGAAGTCCCTAGGTGGCCCCCACCCATAAGCTGCTCGCAGGGTGCAGCTGGGGAGGTGCGTTACTGCTGTGGCGGCCCTGAACGGTGGAGGGGCAGTGAGTTTCAGAGCTAACGCCAACCTCCTTCCGATAAAATGAAGACTGGAAAGAAAGAAGGAAAGAAAGAGCCCCCAGCCCCAGCTACTCTATCGAAATAATGAGGTGGGAGGGGAGAGGAAGCAGCCCCTGATCCAGAGTGCTCCTTCTAAGCGGGAGCCAGTCCACAGCACATGCATTTAGCAGCCGTAATTGGGCTGCTCTTCCTGGACTGGAGCTCAAGTGGACGAAGAGCTCAGCCTCCATAGCAATATGCCAACACTATGGCAACCTAAATCCAGCTCCCTCCTTATCAGCTGCAGTGATTATATAATTGGAGGAAGAGTTTTGCATCTGTCTCTTGATGCGGATTGTCGTTACTCTCAGGTGAAAGAGCAACTTCCTAAGGCAAACAGAAAATCAGCCAGGTGGAACAAAGTTCTGTTCCCTGATAGTGCTTGGGCTGCCCTTTATTTGCAGTCTATTTTTGTTTTGTGCAAACAGCGCCTGAAAGGTTAAATTGATCAGTAGCCAAGAAAACCTGGTGGCAAGGAGATGGGAGCAAACCAATTACAATGTGGAATGAAGTAATTGAAGCAGCCACAGACTCAGTTGTGAGGTAGAGGTAAAAAAGAAAAGTAGAAGACAAAGCTAGGATTGTGATTCTGGTCTACTCCTTGCTTATGAGAGGGAAGACTGATTGGGATAGGTCCTCACTCTTACCTCCTTCTCAATTGTTGGCATGAAGGTAATGTTCAAAGCACTACTGACGCAAGGCAAATTTTGTGTCTGTTCTGGAAATGTGGCTGACAAGAGTAGGCCTCTGCCAGCAGCTGCCTTCTGGATGTCTGCTTTCCCTCAGCCCCTTATCAGCCCACCTGAGCAGCCTTATGCCTGGGAGCCTGGGCAGCAGGGGAGCCCACCTAATAGTGGCTTACTTCAAATAAAGAAATAAAGCAGCACAGGGACCATTAGCAAGACTGTGAGGACGGTGGGGAAAAGGAATTGTATTTGAAAGGGCTTTTTCAACTTCTTAACTGCTGGTTTGGGTAGGCTTGCAGTGTGCTGGTTTTATGCTTTTGAATGTGGTTTTGTGTGCTGAAGATCTTCCATGCCAGAGCCAGAATTTCCTAATTTTTTCAACCCCCAAATGCAAATCTGCTGTGCTTTCGTTGCAGTCTCCTCTTGTATAAAGAAAGGAGAGCTGGTGCTGTTGTTTGTTGATGATGAGACGCTTTGCAATGTTTATTTCTGCCACAATTAATTATTCATTATTACCATAGGGCATGTGTTTATCTAGAAAATGACAGAACCCCACCTAACAAGCACCAGAAAGAGCTTTCCAAACTCGCTGCATCACGTTTAAGGCACATGTGGTGCCGGATGGAATCCTAGATGAACATCTTTATTCCTTGCATCTTTATTCCTTGCCATTGTGACGTTTTGTGAACTTGCTTTCATAAGATAAAATGGAAAATGAGTTTGTGAGCCCACCTTGCACAGACCTCTCAAGGTACAGACCAGAGTGAGTCAACTTGGCCTCAGGTGCTGCAGGTTTGAATCTCAAGCAGAGTTTAAACATGGAGTTAAATCTGCTGCCTCCACCTCGGGTGTTTGCCGGGATCTTTTTGTGGTGAGATTTGGTGACTAGCCAGGAAATGAAACCAAACTAGTAGCAGCTCCAGGTATGAGGTGGGGAGGTGGGAGGGTGAGTGGGTGGGGGTCCTGGGTACTGCCTCTCCCAGAAGGTGGCACTACAGGGCTGTGGAGCTGGGAGCTGTGGCCCGGATCCAGGAAGATTTGGCAGAAGACACATCTAGGCCTGCTTCATGCATCCCCTGCTTTTCAGGAGAAAAGGCCAGATGTAGCACTGATAGATATGGATCTGTCCTGGAATAAAATTCATTAGGGTTGACGAGCCCCTGGTAGGTCATTTATTCCATATAGTAATGATCCTCTGAGTGAAAAGCCATTTCTGATACCATATCTGAGCTACCCTTCCTTCAATTTCAGATAATGCCTTTGGGCTTTGTCCTTATTGCATACTTTGAACAGATTCCTACCTGCTACTTGTAAAAAAGAACCCCCTTAGGTATTTGTCAACCATAATTAGGTCTTCTTGCAACCTCCTTTCCTAACCCGTACATATTCTGTTCTTGAAATCTCTCTCTGTAAGTCTCTTTTCGTAGACCTTGTATCTTCTGTAGCTGTTAAATTAGCAACTAATTAGTGTATCCTTTCTTTCTCGGAAGTCTATTGATAGTGAGAAGGTCAAGACACAAGTGTAGTCCCTAATGCATTTCCTGACCTGAAGTGAGGGTCGAACCCACAAATATCCCCCCATAACTTTGCAGGTAGAATTACAGAGAGGATTTGTTGTGCTTCAGGGCTGATTTCAGCTGAAGAGCTGAAATCTGTCTTGTCTTGTGCTAGATGACAAAACCATTGGAGATACAGATTAGAATTTATTGGATGTTTGCTTTGATTTTTCTGCTTTCTTTCCAAAATGCCCAGTCTATGGCGTGTAAGAGCAGTGGTGACAGGGATTAGACTAGCAACCTGAGTCTTCATTTTTTTGAGCATTTGGTTTTGTGCTCTTGATTTGCTGTAAAGATTTGTCAGAGCAGGAATTGGTTGTGGGCCATTAAGAATATTCCTAAGCTTCTCTTCAGGACTTTGGGATTAAAAAAAAAAACAAAAAAACCCAAACAAACTGAATTTCCTCTTTTTAAAGGCAGCCTTAAAATGCCAACCCCTCCTGATTTAAAAACACTGCTTGTAGCTATAAAAGATGAACTGCTGCCTCAGAGCACGTGGAACATTCAGTAAGGGTCAAGTATTTAAATCAATATTCTAGAATCATAGAACGGTCTGGGTTGGAAGGGACCAATGCCATAAGGAATAGCAGTGTTATATAAAAATATTGAATATAATGTTAAATAATGGTGTGTGAACACTCTGCATAACACAGTGCATTACATTTGCTTGTGGAACTTGCCAGCAGAGGCTTCAGAAAAGTGCTTTCAACCATTTTCTGTCCTTAAAAGGAGTATTTAAGTGTCCTGCTAAAGGCATGGAATTTACAGTATATACATTGGAAAGGTTTTCTTGAAATGAGCTTCCATCACCGGTGTTCCTGCAGCCTGGTTTTCACTGAGGCCTGGGAGTTCCTGCCATTAGGAATGCTGCCATTAGGAATGTGACAGTCTAGCTGATGAGCTGTCTGGAACCCAGACACCCCTTAGGAACCCTCTCTTGGTTGCATCCCTGCTGAATTCACTGGAGCACATGTGGCACGCCCTTCCCATGTGGAATTTATTTATCCTAATGGGAGATTTACTTCGAATTATTTGTCCTCATCCTTTTGCTTTGTTCCCTGAAAACACTGTAGTGGAGAGAACATGCCGTGTTGCTGTCTGTGCTTGAGTCTGGCTTGCTTTCTGTCAGGTCTGTGACAAAGTGAGTCTGTGGCCATGCTTCAGACAGGATCCGTCTGAAAGACAGCGTGGTGAGTTGGGGACTTCCCCACCCCCAGTTAAAATTTACCAGACCAGCTCAGCCAGCTTGGAAGTAAGCTACAGCTCTGCTTACATCAAAGCTACATTTACAAGCATTTATACACAATACGTGTTCATGTATTTACAGTTATATACAATCTAGAAAGAATACAGAAATCCAAACTTCCCCCTGGACAAAAAAAGGCCCAGGAGGGGCCAAGGCCTCCCTCTCTCCCCAAACAGAAAACAGCCAGCAAGGCTCACTTGTTAGCTGGGCAGCCAAGGGTGGTTAGAGAGAGAAGCCAACAGAGCCAGTGCTCAGGAGCCAAGAAGAAAGAATTGTTTGTACTTTGGCTTTTTATACCTCTTAGCAAACCAATGAATGATGCAGGTTCTGTCATGGTTATTCTTTCACAGCCAATGATCTCATGTAGTTAGATTGTGCACTGAACTTTCAGGAAAGTACCAGCTTCTCTTATTAGAATATTCCAACAAGCCTTAAGCCACTACAGAGAGTCGCTCTTGAATGTACCTTCTGCAGGTGTGTGTGTGAATTATCATCGTGGCAGTTTGACTCGCTAGGAACTGTCTTGTTTAACCCCTTCTGAGAGTTAACTGAAGGAACAGCCTGAGTGGAGCTCACAAGCAGCAAATATAAGACCTCTTCTGAGCAAATCTGCTCTCTAAATTTATTGTCTATCAGCCGACATAACAGATGTGACTATGTGCAGTAAAAGTCTCTCTTGAATTATTGAAAACAACAAATCAGATCAGCGCTGAAGAAAGCTTTTACCAATGGCAGATATATGCTCTACAAAACATAATGTTATTCAGTGGTTCAACTGCCTACCTTTTTGCCTCTTTTTTTCAGACTGTGGAGAAACTCAGTGTGTCTTTTGAATATCCTTTATCTGCAACACTGTTCCTAATTTCAGTAGTGGGGATGAGATGAATTTGGGAAAAAAGTCAGTGCATTAGAATAGTGATTCTGATCATTCATGTTGAGAAAAGATGACATTGCTGAGCATTCAGGAGCATCTCCAGAGAAGGATCACAATGATGAGCACGGGGCTGCAGCTCGTCTCCTGTAGAGAGAGGCTGAGAGAGTTGGAGCTGTTCAGTCTGGAGAAGAGAAGGCTCTGATGAGACCTTATTGTGGCTTTCCAGTATCTGAAGTGGGCTACAAGAAGGCTGGAGAGGGACTTTTTGGGGTGTCAGGTAGTGACAGGATTGGGGGAATGGATCCAAGCAAAGGAAGGGAGATTTAGATGAGACATTAGGAAGAACTTTTTCACCATGAAGGTGGTAAGAAACTGGCACAGCTTGCTCAGGGAGGTGGTGAAAGCCTCATCCCTGTAAGTTTTTAAGGCCAGGCTGGATGTGGCTCTGGGCAAGCTGATCTAGTGTGAGGTGTCCCACCCCATGGCAGGGGGGTTGGAACTGGATGATCCTTGAGGTCCCTTCCAGCCCTGACAATTCTGTAATTCTATATTGGTTACCACTGAAAACTTTAGCTTTTGACATAGTTCATCTGTTACCTACCATAAAATTGATTCTTTTGTCCTTGTAGTTTTACAAAAGGAAGTTAAAAAAATAATTTCCCCCATATTAGACAATTTTTTACTTTATGGGATTAAAAGCATCATTGTGCATTGATACTACTTGGGGATTTTTTTTTCCTCATCCTTCCTTTTTTTTTTTTTTTTTTAAATAGGAGAGGAAGTCACAGTCAGTCTTCTGTGCAGAGAGCATGGTGATGTCAGTTAGTGCTTTTGCCAGGGAACAGGTCTAGTTTTAGGTGGTACAGTGGACCTAATGGGATCACTGAAATACAGTGATGAAATTGTGCTTACAGGGACCCCTCTTGCTATTGTAAGGTTGTTGTAGACTAAATCAAGGTGTAAATCTTTGTCTCAGAAAATCCTTGAAAGTTTCTGTGTCTGAGACACAATGATGAAAGCGACAAAAACTTCATGAAGAGTTTGAGAAAGGTTCAGGGTAGCTCCTTCAGCTGGCGGAGTCACAGATGCTTCTATACTCTGTGTAGAGGTTTCAGTTAGGAAGGGTCTCTCTGGGTTTCTCCCAGAAACCAAAACATAACATGAGAGGTTGTATGGTTTGGATTGTTGAATCTGACAGCCCAATCTAGGGGGGAGGAAGGAGGAGGGAAAGTCAGTGTGCATATTGTAGAAGGTGACAGATTAGAAAGAATTATATTTTGCCTTTATCTTGTCATACTGGCAGCTGGCCAGATATCAAGGTTGAATTCTTGCCATCGATGACTGACAGATTATTAGGATGGTTCATCCTCAAGAGAATCTTAGATGCTGATTTAGATGCTGGTCTTCTCTGGAGACCACCTTCCCAGGCATCTTTCCCAGAAAGGGTAGCTCCCAGAGACACTGATCTCACTGCTGCATGTTTCACTGCCACATGTTTGCATTTCTAAGGAGCAGACATTAAATAAAAACATTAAGTGGAAGGGACCTGCAGGGGCTAGGTTGTTCCACATCCTGCTCAAGATAGCTGTGATACTCTGCTCTTCTGAGACCCCATNGGGCTATGGCCAGTCGCATTTTGAATGTCTCTGAGGACAGAACCTTCACAAACTGTCCAACCAGCCTGTTGCAGTATTTAACTACCTTTATGGTGAAAAACAGACTAGCTCAACCAGCACGTTTTTCCTAGTGTCTGCTCTGGATAGTTAAATCTCTCTAGCTGAAAATGGAGAGCTAATTATGTCAGCCAACAGCTGAACTGCAGCCCTCCTAGGGGGAATGGAACAAAGCTAGAAATGGGTAGTTTCAGACTGATGTCAGGATGAAGTTCTTCACCAAGATGGTGGTGAGACCCTGGAACATGTTGCCCAGGGAGGTGGTGGAAGCCTCATCCCTGGAGGTGTTTAAGGCCAGGCTGGATGAGGCTCTGGACAGCCTGATGTAGTGTGAGGTGTCCCTGCCCATGACAGGGCCTTTGGAACTCGATGATCCTTGTGGTCCCTTCCAACCCTGACTGATTCTGTGATTCTGCAGTCAATCAGACATTGTGGCCAGTAGCTGAACCTTTGAGATGGAGGACTCAAGGGGCTTTTGCCTCAGTGCATCAGATGCTTTTCAGAGGAATTTGCATAGTTTTGTGAAGGTCTTAACCATAGCTTCTAGATAACTTGAGTCAAGCCTGAAGTCTCAGCTGCTCTGACAGGCTTGTCAGGGAGTACTTTTCCTGCCCTGTGCCAGAAGAGCTTTCATGCAAAGCTCTGGCTACAGCGTAGTAGTGGTGAGGCAGTAGGAATCTGTGAGTACTTCGCTTGAATGTTTCAGCATATCTTAAGAGGTAAATCTTGCTGAGATTTACCAATATTTATCTCAATCTACTTACTGTTGTGATATATATACCCACACATAAAAGCACCATGGAAGTAGATGACTACAGGGCTTGAATCCAAACAGGATTTGGGTCATAACTTTGATTTAGATGCCTTTTTCCCTGTTGGCTGAAAAAAACCAGAGGTGAGTGTAGATTGGATGTTCTGTGGGATGTTAGAAGGTTATGTGGAAATGCTAAGATTCTGTGTTTGTAGAGACCTCCTCTAATTGTGCTCTTTTTCTCTATGTGTGTGTGGCGTTTTTCAGTCCTGTATTTTAAATTCCAAATCTCAGTGGTTGTCTCAGCAGGCAAAACATTTGAAATCCATGAGAAGAGACCAGAAAGTTGAGCCTACTTCAGCAGCTAAGAGGACGTAGCAGAGTGCCAGTGTGTGGGGAAGAAGGGGTGGAGGTTATTTAACCTGGCATGGGTAAGGAAATAAATCCGCAAGACTCATCAGTTTCCTGAGCTGGGCAACGACAACAACAAACCTAACACAGTTAAGAGGGAAGGAAAAGTTGCTTCTTTGATAAAAGACAGAAAATGAAAATAAAATAATTCTTGTGGGTAACTGGAGACTTCATGGCTGTCAAACTAGACACAGAAATGAGACCAAAAGAATCTGTGGGAACCCTTTTTGCATCTTGTACATAAACCTGAAGAGTTAATAGTTTTAAGGAAAATATTGTCTGAGATCCATCTAACCTTAAAGGATGCTTTATTATATGTCTAAAATAGGCTTCTCTAAGTGGGATTGTTATTTATCTTAAATTTTTCAGGTTTTCAGCACATGATGTGGATGGTTGCCTTTGGGTATTTTGGAAAAAACAATTAAATGTGACTGAACATGACATTATAATTACAAAGTAAATATGCTCTAGTTGAGTAATTAACTTAACATTTCTTCCTAAAGGCATTGTAGGCACAAATTCATGTTACTGATCAGATTTCAGATTCTTTATTTCAAAGGAGGGAAAAAAAGACTTCCATTCTTCAATACAGCTGGCTAGATGCGAGACTTCTCCAGTACCCCCAGTGCTGTGTTTAGTTCTGGGCCCCTCACTCCAGGAAGGACATTGAGGGGCTGGAGCATGTCCAGAGAAGGGCAAGGAGAATGGAGAAGGGCCTGGAGCACCTGGAGGGGCCGAGGGAGCTGGGGGTGTTCAGGCTGCAGAAGAGGAGGCTGAGGGCAGACCTCATTGCTCTCTACAGCTCCCTGAAGGGAGGTTGGAGCAAGGACCCCTCTGCTGCCTCTGCTGCTTGGTGGCAAGTGAGAGGAGCAGAGGGAATGGTTCTAAGCAGCAGCAGGGGAGGTTCAGGCTGGATGCTAGGAAATATTTCTTTGCAGAGAGGGTTCTCAGAGCTTGGAATGTTCTACCCAGGGCAGTGCTGGAGTCCCCATCCCTGGAGGCGTTTAAGCAGCCTGTGGAGCTGGTGCTTAGGGACGTGGTTTAGTGTTGGCCTTTCAGTGCTGGGTGGAAGATTGGACTGGATGAGCTTGGAGGTCTCTTCCAACAGGATGTTTGCTATGATTCTGTTTTCTTGAGATTCTTCAGGTTTTGAAATGTATTATGTGTTTCCTATGTATCAGATTTTCCTTTAACAGTTTTTGTCAGATGAAATAACCTCTTAAATACACAAAAAGAGTGCCTGTGTCTCATTGCTTGCAAATCAGTCCAGCTCTGTTAGGTACAAGCTGTATTCTGCTTCATGCACTATTGACAAAAATAATAATTCTGAAATGGAAACTGCTATGATATAGCTGTTAGGAGCAGAGTTCATGAATTTTAGATGCAGAAGCACTACAATGGACTGTGTGAGCAGGGGAATTCAGGGATTAAAACTGATGTTTGTTGAAGATAGAGGACAAAATCAATTATTCCACTTAAATACATGGCATAGTGCATTTATGGTGAACTTTTAAGTCTGGTACAAATTGACAAATATGTGGAAGCTGAAAATTAAGGCTGATATGCAATACCAAACTGCTGTGTTTTCTGTCTTCTATCTTTCATACAGTTCACAAAATAACATTTCTATGCAGATCCCATCAGTAAATATTAGGATTTTGGATTTAGTTACATATAAGGGGTCTGATTTTTTTGGGATATGTTTAACACACTGACAGCAAAGGTAGCAAATGAAGTCAGAGAAAGCCAAGTGGCATTAGGAAATCCACAGTATTTTCATTACTTTCTTGAGTTGTAAACAAAACAGACTTCTGTATAGGAAGGAAAGCTTCACCTCTGTGCTGAGTTTCCCCTGTGGTACTGTCATGAGTTCAGCCAGTTGGATCTGCTGCTGATATTCAATAGCATGCTGCAGTCATGCCAGCTTCCAGATGAAAGTGCTGGCTGGAGCAAAGTATCATGGAGCTTGAAGTTCAGCTTGCAACACAAGAGGCTTCCTCTTTCTGGTTGCAGGTTCTGGTTTCCAGTTTTGGGTGTTGGCCTTTTTTCTGCTGGGCTGGCTGTGGGTTTGAGATGATGGGAGGGTCACTTTGGCATTGGATGGTGTCTGCTGCTGCTTTTCTGTTAACTTTTTTTTTTTTTTCCCCCTTTCTGTGCTTTTCTGAAAAATAGGCTGAGGAACCTATGTCAGATCACTCCATTGAAGTCCTTATCTCAGCCCAGGGGTTTTTTTTATATTACTTTCATAGAATCATTAAGGTTGGAAAAGACCTTTAAGATCATCGAGTCCACCTATAACCCAACTACCAGTGCCACTAAACTATAGCCTGCAGCACCACATTTGCAGCTTCTTGAACACCTCTAGAGATGGCAACTCCACCACCTCCCATGGCAGCCTGCTCCAAAGCCTCACCACTCCCTCAGTAAAGAAATTTTTCTTAATGCCTGATCTAAATCTCCCCTGGCACAACTTAAGCCCATTTCCTCTTGTCCTATCTCTAGTTGCTTGGGATAAGAGACCAGTACCAACCTCACTACAACNCCTTGAGCAGATCAACATTGCCACTCAACTTAGTGTCATCTGCAAGCTTGCTGATGATGTCCGCATCAAATCATCAGTAAAGACATTAAACAGACCTGGCCTCAGTACCAAGCCCTGGGGAACACTGCTTGTGAGCAGCCAGCTGCTGGATTTGTCACTGTCAGAACTGTCAGGGCCCATCCAGCAGTCTCGAAGCCAGCAGAGAGTCCACCTGACTCTGCCATGGGCCACGAGGTGCTCCAGGAGAATGCTGTGGGAGATGGTGTCAAAGGCTTTACTGACATCCCCAGCCTTTCCCTCATCCCTCAGGTCACAGGGGATGAGGCTGGTCAAGCAGGACCTACATTCCGTGAACTCACACTGGCTGGGCCTGATCCCACCATTATCCTGCACTTGCTGTGTGAGCACACCCAAGCTGAACCCCTCCATAATCCTCCCCAGTACTGAGGTCAGGCTGACAGATGGGTGTCATGTTGGCAAGCCTCCAATCATCTAATACCTCCCCTGCTAACCAGGATTGCTGATAGGTGATGGAGAGTGACTTGGCAAGCTTCTCTGCCAGCTGTCTCAGCACTCTTGGCTGAATCCTATCCAGCCGCATGGACTTGTGAGAGTCCAGGTGGCATAACAGGTCCTTAACTGCTTCCTCCTGGACCACGAGGAGTTGATGCTGCTCCGCATCCCTGTCAGGAGGCTGAATAACCTGAGCATAATGAGGCTCACTACTAAAGACTGAGGCAAAGAAGGCATTCAGTACCTCAGCCTTTTCCTGATCCTTGGCAGCAGTGTGTCTCCTGCATCCAATTTAAGGTGGACATTTTCCTGGGCTTTCTTTTTGCTGTTAATGTATTTGTGAAAATCATTTTTGTTATCTCTCATGGCAGTGGTTAGGTTGAGTTCTAGCTGAGCTTTGCCTTTGTGATGTTCTCTCTGCCTGACCTAACTAGATCCCTGCACTCTTCTGGAGCTGCCTGCCCCTCTTTCCAAAGGTAGGCAACTTTCCTTTTTCACCTGAGCCCCTGCAAGAACTGCCTGTTCAGCCAGGCCAGGCAGCTCCTCTGACAGTTTATTGTACAGTGCATGGGGACAGCCTGCCCCTGTGCCTCTAGAAGAATCACAGAACCATTCAGGTTGGAAAAGCCCCTCAGGATCACCAAGTCCAACCCAGAACCCTACTCTACAAGGTGCACCCTAAACCATATCCCCAAGCACCACATCCAAACCACCTTTAAACACATCCAGGGTAGATGACTCCACCACCTCCCTGGGCAGCTCATTCCAGTGCCTCAACACTCTCTCCATGAAATTTTTTTTCCTAATGTCCAACCTAAACCCACCCAGTCTCAGCTTGAGGCCATTCCCCCTTGTTCTGTCTCTAGTTACCTGTGAGAAGAGACCAGCAGCAGCCTCTCCACAACGTCCCTTCATGTAGCTGTAGGCAGAACATCCAGCATCTATAGGCCCCTTTGCCCTTCAGAACTGTCTGCCAAGGGACACTTAACAGTGTCCTGAACATTCTGAAGTCTGCCCTCTGGAAGCCCAAGGTAGCAACTTTACTGACTCCCTCCTTACTCCTCGAGAATTCTATCATTTCATGAGCACTAAGCCCAAGATGGCCTCTGACCACCACATCCCCAACCGGTCCTTCCCTGTTTGCACACAGTAGGTCTGGTGAGGCACCTGCCCTGCCAGGCTCATTTACCAGCTGTATGAGGATTTTATCTTCCACATGCTCCAGGAACCTGCTGCCCAGTTTCTGGGGGAAAATCACCCAAAAAGAGCAGACAAACTCACACAGCTTCTTGCTTCTCCTCAAGGGACTGCCAAAGCATCTTGAGAAGATGCAAGAGGTTCCAGTCAGAGTTAGCAGGGCCCTGCCTCCAAGCAGCTGGAGGAGAGGCACAGCTGGGTTTGCTGGACTATGTGGATTAGATGGCCTGGTGCATCAAACCATCAGAGTGTGAGGCTTGAGTAGATAAAGCAATGTACTCTGATGCCATCAAACTGTAAGGGGGTGGAACCCATTCAGATTTGCAGCGTGACAGAGCGGTCCCAAAGGCTGAGTGTGCTGGAAGCTGAGGACCGGGATGGAGGCCACAGTTTACTTTCATTTGGAAGGGTGGAAGGAATCACTGGATCAACTGCCCCAGGGTGGGAACACAGTCCCACCCTTTAGACTGATCCAGACTCTACTGGAGCAGAGTGGAGCTCCAGAGCATCTGCAGTGAAAAGTCTGCTGCATAGCGCAAGGTGCTCACATTTTGAGGATGGCCAGGGACCGATGTATGAACTGAGTTGCTTGATGTTAATTGGTGCTGGGCATGACGCAGATGGTACCGAGTAAAGGGTGGAGAATGTCATGGGTTTGGCCAGTTGAGTCTACTGGTGAGTGTTCAATACCATGCTGATGTCATGCCAACTTCAAAATGAAAGTGCTGGCTGCAGCAAGAGTATCACAGGGTTTAAAGTTCAGGATGTAACATGAGAGGCTTCCTGTTTGCAGTTGCTGCTCCTGGATTTGAGTGTTGTCCTTTTTTCTGCTGGGTAGCTTGCAGGCTTGGGGAATAGGGAGATGGTTTTATCACTGGCTGCTGCTGTTTCTGCTTTTGCTGTGCTCTTCTTGCAAAGTAGCTAAGGTAATTGCACACTGCATCACTTCATTAAATTCCCTATCTCAACCCAGGGGTTTGGGTTCTTTCCTTCCCTTCTGTGTGTAGGGGGCTTGCTTGTGAGAGCAGACTGTCTTAAACCAGTACGGATACTTAAATTGGCTCTTTACTGCTGATTTATACATTTTATAGATGTGCAGAATGTTTTCAGGTGTAATTTCCATTTCACTTGGTGTCTTTAGAGAGAAGTAAAATGCATTTATAGAGTGGAAATTGAAAGTGATCGGATTTAATTGTGATTTGAATGGAACTTTTGTATGACACTGTTCAGGAGCAAGAGATAGGAGTGGATTATATTAAATCACTGAATGGGATGGACTGGAAGGGACCTCCAAATTTTGTCCAGTCCAACCTCCTCTGCACTCAGCAGGACATCCTCAATGAGATCAGGTTGCCCACAGCCCTGTCCAGCCTCACCTTCAATATCTCCAGGGATTGGGCCTCAACCACCTCCCTGGGCAACCTGTTCCAGTGTTCCACCACCCTCATGGCAAAGAACTTGTTCCTAACCTCCAATCTAAATCTGCTCTGCTCTACTCTGAAGCCGTTGCCCTCGTCCTGTCCCTGCAGGCCTTTGCAAACAGTCTCTCTGCAGCCTTCTTGTAGCTGTCTTCAGGTACTATCAGGCTGCTATTAGGTCTGCCTGGAGCCTTCTCTTCTCCAAGCTGAACACCTCCATCTCCCTCAACCTGTCCTCGTAGCAGAACTGCTCCAACCCCCTGATCATTTTCATGGCCTCCTCTGGACCTGCTCCATCAGCTCCATGTCCTTCCTGTGTTGAGGGCTCCAGAGCTGGAGGCAGTGTGTTCTCACCAGAGCCACCACATCTACCTAAAGGAAAATTTGAAGTGAAACACCTGAGATTTGCAGGCATCGGTTAGAGTTGGTGTGGAGAGTGTCAAAGCTGTGTTCTTAAATCAGCAAATGGCTTGAGTGGTATCACTCTAATACCTTTTACCTGTCAGATTCTCCCTTCATTTGGCTCAGTCATACAAATCTTGTGAGTGTGCAACGTTTGCAGCAGGCGTTTGGGCTGTGGCAGTCCAGTGTGTAGTAGCAGCCTCTCTGTTGAGCTCTGAAGCATTTCTCTGCAGTTGGGTTTGAAAAGAGTTGTTATTTGTTAAGTGGCATGAAGTGAAATGAGAGAGACCCAAATTCATAGAATCATAGAATGGTAAGGTTGGAAGGGACCTCAAGGATCATCCAGTTCCAACCCCCTGCCATAGGCAGGGACACCTCCCACTAGTACAGGTCACTCAAGACCTCATCCAACCTGGCCTTGAACACCTCCAGGGAGGGAGCAGCCACAACCTCCCTGGGCAACCTGTGCCAGTGCCTCACCACCCTCACTGGAAAGAACTTCCTCCTAACATCCAGTCTAAATCTCCCCTCTGCCTGGGAAGTTCATGAGGGACTATAGTGAAACTTAATTCTTTCTTTTACCTTTTAATTTATTTATTTTCATTTGGACCAAAAGACTTTAATTTTAATTAATTTAAAAAAACCCTGTTTTAATGTTCAACGAAAGACTTTAATCTTAATTATTCTTTAAAAAAAAAATTTCATTTTGACCAAAAGACTTTAATTTTAATTAATTTAAAACAACCACATTTATTTTCATTTGACCAAAATAATTTAATTTTAATTAATTTAAAAAAACCCACTATTTTAATGTTGAACAAAAGAAATTCACCTTAATTATTCTTTAAAAAGAAAATTATTTTCATTTTGACCAAAAGACTTTAATTTTAATTATTCTTTAAAAAAAATTATTTGCATTTTGAACAAAATAATTTTAATTAATTTAAAAAACCCATTTGTTTTAATGTTGAACAAAAAACTTTAATCTTAATTATTCTATTAAAAAAATCTATTTTCATTTTGAACTAAAGACTTTAAATTTAATTAATTAAAAACATTTTAATGTTGAACAAAAGACTTTTAATTAGTCTTTTAAAAAAAATTATTTTCATTTTGAACGAAAGACTTTAACAAAAAATATTTATTTTCATTTCAACCAAAAGATTTTAATTAATTTAAAAATAAAACCAACTTTCATTTTGACCAAAAGACTTTAATTTTAATTTTGGCTTTGAAAGCAAATGTAATGGCACAGCAGTGAGCAGAATGAAGAGAGCATTTCTTGTCAGTTTGACCATTATAGTATAAGTCAGAATCAAAGCAGAGAGTGAAAGTTAAAGATGAGCATAGCTTGAAGGCTTTTATCTGCTTTAAGGCAAAGAGTGTCAAGAGAGATCATAAGAGATGAAAAGTTGTGTCCTAATTCACAGGCTTGCAGGATGTTAGGGGTTGGAAGGGACCTCTGAACCTTCCAGTCCAACCCCCCCTGCCAGAGCAGGACCAGAGAATCTAGCACAGGAACACATCCAGACAGGGCTGGAAAGGCTCCAGAGGAGACTCCACAACCTCTCTGGGCAGCCTGTGCCAGTGCTCTGGGACCCTTACAGTCAAGAAGTTCTTCCTCATGGTGAGCTGGAACTTTCTGTGCTGTAGTTTCCATCCCTTGCCCCTTGTCCTATGCCAGGGTACAGGTGAGCAGAGGCTGTCCCTGTCCCTTCCTTCCTGACCCCCATCCCTCAGCTATTTATAGACATTGTTCAGATCTCCTCTCAACCTTCTCCTGTCCAGACTAAGCAGCCCCAGGGCGCTCAGCCTCTCCTCATCAGGCAGTGCTGCAGTCCCTTCAGCATCCTTGCAGTCCTCCCTTCGACTCTCTCCAGCAAATCCCTGTCCCTCTTGAACTGGGGAGTCCAGAACTGGATGCAATATTCCAGGTGGGGCCACACCAGGACAGAGTAGAGAGGTCATCAGCATTCTTGTTGAGGATCTTGCTGTTGTCTTTCTTACCTTGCTTTTGCTCTTTATTTCTCCAGAACCTTTTTGTACTTTATTCTGGGGCATACTTTCTTTTTTTTTTTTTTTTTCCCTGTTGAGCTTTAAGGTGGTTTCTTGCAGAGAACCTTAGTGCATAGCTTCAGAACTAGGTTTGACTAAGTGTTGCCAAGGGTTTTGATCTGTGTCTGTAGGGCCAGAGAATGCATTATTTATGAGGAATACATATGGGGAAGCCCTGTGTGGAGTCAGTGTGGAGGAAATGTATTCATATAGTGTATATCAGTGGTGTTTTGATAATTCAAAGGGAATCTGATGTAAGCTCATCCAGATGGCTTAATATATTGGTGAATTTTATTACTTCTCTCCCTATGTCAGTGTCAAAATACTGTTTAGACATACTATTTAAAGACAGAATTACTGTAGAAGATGGAAAGCCCCACTTGTCATCTCAGGATTTAAACCTCCAGCTCATGTAGCTAGTTGCTTTAATAACAGCAATAGAGAGTATTTAAAACTGATTCTGCAGCCACAAAACACCAACCAGAGAGGTTTGACAGGTTGTCAGGTGCTATTTAGGAGATTAATGTAAAGATGAGAGCATGGACATTGAGAGCATCAGGCTGTATTTTAATTTATTTCTGTATTAGGATGTAGGCTCCCAGAAAGTCTGTCATACCTCCCCAGAGGCTGTATTTCTTTCCTTTTGGGAAGGTTGGTGAAGAAATGCTTTATCAGCAGGTATCTGCCTGTGCTCTTATATATTTACACAGTCCTGATTGCTGTGGTAAGAGCATCTCCCATTTCTCTTTCCCTTCCCAACATGCCAGGTCAATACACTTGGAAAATTCATTCTCTTTTTAGTTCGCTAACTGTGTTGTCACAGAATCACAGAAATATCGAGGTTGGCAAAGCCCCTCAGGATCACCAAGTCCAACCCTACTCAACAAGATTCACCTTAAACCATATCCTCAAGCACCACATCCAAATGACCCTTAAACACATCCAGGGTGGGTGACTCCACCATCATCCTGGGCAGCTCATTCCAGTGCCTGACCACACTCTCCATGAAAACCTTTTTCCTAGTGTCCAATCTAAACCCACCCAATCTCAGCTTGAGGCCATTCCCCCTTGATCCTGTGATACTGTGATCTGTTTTGGTTTTTTTTGTGTGTGTGTGTGTCTGTGCATATGTGAAGATAGTACTCTGGGAAGAGCAGTCAAGTAAGTGAATGTGGCATTGACTCTTCCTAGGCTGTGTGCCGTGCAGTGCTGTGTGGTTGCTGAGGTCGGCAGGGCCTGTAGCAGACACTGAGCCATGACAGTAGTTCCTGCTTCTTCCCTGCTCCTCCTCACTCCCCATACCATCTTATGGCATGATTGGAACACGTTGGTTTGCTCTACTGGTCCAGCTATAGTGATTAAGTGCAGGGGTCCTGATGGGTACTCCCATACAGCTGTTGTGCCATGACTTCAGTTCTGCTGACTCTCCTTTTCCATGCCTTTGTGCCTCCCTTCTCTGTTCAGTCTTCTCCAGGATAAGCAACCCACCCAAATTTGCTGGTTTTGGTACTGGTATTCAGTAATCCTGGCCTTAGCTGGCATTACTGGCACTTTTACCTGGGCACTGTTGGCCTTGCAATACTCTCCAGCAGGGCTGCAGTACTCCTCTTCAGCTAAGTTGTTTGGTCATCTGTGGCTCCACTCCTCCTTAACCAGGTGTGAAATGTGGCTGTTCCTCGCGGTGTAACACTGGTCAGGATATTAATAAAGGAAGAGGATTCTCTTCTTTGTACTTAGAGCCTTTCCCTGGTGAGTAGCAGCTTTGTAGTTATGGGATGTAATGGTCATTAAAGGAACCCAGTGCCTTAGGTAGCTGGAAACAAGTGATAAAATTTGATCAGAGCTCTGTAGGTTTAGGAGGAGTTAGTGCAGAGGTCTTAGTTTGAATTTAGACTCGAGGTGTTTTGTTTCCCTCCTGGGTGTAAAGCTGCAGAGCTCAAGTGTGCTCTTTCTGAATGTAGGTGTTACCACAGTGGGGTGTGAAGCTGACAGAGAGGGTCCTCTGGCTACTCTGTCTCTGGGGCTGCACGTGGCAGCATGTGGTGCTCATGCAGTGTGCTTGGTGCTAATGGATAAGAAAGAAAGTCAGAAGTCACCTCACAGCCAGTGTCCAGTGGGACAAGATGTGCTGCTGTGCTGGAGAGGTCCCTGCTCAGCCCCAGCAGCACTGCTGCATGTGATGCCCTCCACGCCTCCTGAGGTAGTCTGCCTACCTATCAGCTCCTGCTCCAGAAGGGCTCCCAGACATCCTGGAACACGTCTCAGGGGCAGGTGCAACCGCTCTGTGGATAACTGAATCCAACTGTGAGTAGGGTTGTTAGTAAGAACTTGAAACCTCAGCAGAAAAGAACCTCAAGTGACATCTGAAGAAGCCTTGCTCTCCAGCACTGCCAGGATTTGTATCAATTTTCATTATTTTTCCTTAATTTGTCCATTAACAGCCCCACAGGTCTGTATGAGCAAGCTATCTACACTTTCTCTTCTTCTCACCTCTCTTTTTCTCCCGACTGCACACACTCATCAGTAGGCACCAACAGGACTCGAATGGCAACCAAGATATAAAAGATTTCTGTTTTCTTCTGCCATCTTTCCAGTGTGTGTATTATGGGACATTTTTATTTTTGTTTTCAGATAGCTGATAAAAAATGATCTACCCTCTGGAACCATTAGAATGTCTCAGAGCTGTCTGCAGTCACACTATGCCTACATGGTTATATGTGTGTGTATATATATATGTATAATTTGCTTAGTGGACCAGAATGAATAAGTGACTGTAATTGGAAGGCTCTAGCTGTGTTATGAAAGATTTGGAAAGGAATAGAGTAGTATGGAATAAGAGAGAAATGCTCTGTGTTTTTCAGATTGTCATTCTTCACATAGTAAACCTAATCATTTGGCACAGATTTAATTTTACCTCGCTGTAGGTGTTTAAATTGTCTTGTTGGAGCTAATCATCCAGAGTTCATGTGTAGTCAGTGGGGAGGAAGGGAGCCTGGCCACAGCACATTAGAGATATCTAAATAGGTAGGGTGGATCACTCTTCTGGAGATACTTAACTGTGCCTCGACTGTATAGATAAGCTTTGATGACTAAGTTGGGCTGAATGTCAGAGTTTAGATTGCTAGAACTAGTGAAATGAATTCAACCTGCTGCATGTGTGTTGCTGTCTAATTTTGGTTGTCCACAACAGAAATGCAGTGTGATGGGAGGAGTTACATGTCTGTAATGTTTCACAGAATCACAGAATTAACCAGCTTGGAAAAGACCTTCAAGATCGTTGAGTCCAACCTATTACCTTCTGATTAACTAAACCACGGCACTAAGTGCCACATCCAGTCTCTTTGTAAACACCTCCAGGGACTGTCTCCCCAGGCAGCCCATTCCAATGCCAATCACTCTTTCTGTGAAGAACTTCTTACTAACATCCAGCCTAAACCTGCCCTGATACAGCTTGAGACTGTGTCCTCTTGTTCTGTCACTGCTTGCCTGGCAGAAGAGCCCAACCTCACCTGGCCACAACCTCCCTTCAGGTAGCTGTAGAGAGCAGTGAGGTCTGCCCTGAGCCTCCTCTTCTGCAGGCTGCACACCCCCAGCTCCCTCAGCCTCTCCTCTCAGGGCTGTGCTCCAGCCCCCTCACCAGCCTTGGTGCCTTTCTTTGGACATGTTCAGTAAGTCACCTGGCTTTCAGGTGACCTGTGTGAGTGCAAATACATGAAATGTGTGCTTCCTGCCTGAGTGCATGCCAGGGAATACAAGAGATTGTTGAAGAAAATCATGACAAGAAAAGCAGTAATTTGGGGGAAAAAAAATCCCTTTTGGAAATTCAGGGTAGCTGCTTCTGAAGGAATATCCCTGACTCCATCTGGGGTGAGAACAATTCATTTTTCCTAAGACTATGTTTAGAAATAGAGAATATGGGAATGCAAAATAGGTAGATTCAAGCAGGAGATGAGGCTTTCCAGACAGTGTCAGAGAGGGATGGCAAGTGTGCCAGGAGACACAGCATCAAAGCAAATGTGCTGGAAGCTGTTCACTCTGCTTCTCCTAGCTGGAATGTGGTTAGCTGTGCTGGCTGGAACATACAAAGCTTACAAGGAGCAATTAATAGCTAGGTAATGGCAATGCAGAGAGACTTCTCTGGAGTAACTCTTCAGTTTGCGTGTTTTGGGCGAACAAATGTGGTGTGCCTGATTTTGAAAGTGCTGGGTTTGAGTCACTGTGAATTTCTGCCACAAAGATGATCAGAGGGCTGGAGCAGTTCTCCTATGAGGACAGGCTACAAGAGTTGAGGCTCAAGCCTGGAGAAGAGAAGGCTTCAAGGAGACCTTATAGTAGCCTTCCAGTATCTGAAGGGGGCCTAACAGGAAGGCTGGGGAGGGACTATTGACAAGGGCTTGTAATGACAGGACAAGGGGCAATGGGTTTAAACTGGCAGAGGGGAGATTTAGACTGGATGTTAGGAGGAAGTTCTTTGCAGTGAGGGTGGTGAGGCACTGGAACAGGGAGGTTGTGGCTGCTCCCTCCCTGGAGGTGTTCAAGGCCAGGTTGGACGAAGCCTTGAGTGACCTGTACTAGTGGGAGGTGTCCCTGCCTATGGCAGGGGGTTGGAACTAGATGATCCTTGAGGTCCCTTCCAACCTTACCATTCTATGATTCTACAGTAACAGGGTCCCAAAGAAGGGATAAACTGAGGTGCAAAATTATTTTGGTTTTGTTAACTTGGCAACTTTGGTCAGCTTTGGATGTATTGGAAAATAGGCTTCTGCCTGCCAGAGCCTGGAGGACCAGGCAAAGTGTATTTAGTCCATGTTAGAGCCACAAAAATGATTAAGGAAGTCAAACATCTTCCTTATGAAGAGAACCTGAGGGAGCTGGGGCTGTTTAGCTTGGAGATAAGGAGACTAAGGGGTGACCTCATTCATGTTTATAAATATTTAAGGGGTGAGTGCCGGAAGGATGGAGCCAGCCTCTTCTTGGTGATGCTCAGTGACAGGGCAAGAGGCAGTGGGTGGGAGTTGAGGCACAGGAGGTTCCATATGAACCTGAGGAAGAATTTTTTATCTTGTGGGGGTGACAGAGCACTGGAATAGGCTGCCCAGGGAGATTGTGGAGTCTCCCATTCTGGAGATACTCAAGAACTGTCTGGATGCGTTCCAGTGTGATCTGCTCTAGGTGATCCTGCTCTGGCAGGGAGCTGGACCAGATGATCTTTCAAGGTCCCTCTCAGCCCCTGACATTCTATGATTCCATGGTTCTATGATTTCTACCACAGGGAGCCCTTGCCCCTCCAGGATGCAGCCAAAGCAGGAATAGAAATGGATTTCTTTCTGGTGACACCAGGAGAAAAGATTAATCCATCTTGGCAGGTGTTGTCCACAAAGGGTGGCAGACAGAGTTTCTTTGTAACCATAGAATCACAGAACCAGCCGTGCTGGAAAGGAGCTCTGAGGTCAAACTCAGCCTTTCTGTCTACTCCACCAAGTCTGTCTCTACACCATGTCCCCAAGTCCCAGCTCTAGATGGCTTTTAAACACATCCAGGGATGGCAACTCCACCACCTCCCTGGACAGCCTGTGCCAGTGCTCCACAACCCTTTCCATGAAAAAAAATTCCCAAATATCCAGCCTGAACCTCCCCTGTGCAGCTTCAGGCCACACCCTCTTGTTCTGTCATGAGTTGCTTGTGAGAAGAGACCAGTGCCTACTGCTCTACAGCCTCTTTTCAGGCAGTTGTAATGCTACAATATCTCAAAGAACATGTAATTTTTTTATTCCAAATATTTTCCTCTCTCTGCAACAAGCAGGGCCATGAAGTGTTTATGTATCAGAGTCTTTGCCCAGAGTTTATAGTCTTGAGTCTATCATGGTGCCCTTTGCAGAAGCTAGAGAGTGGCCAAACACCTGCCGTGCCCTGGAGGAAAGGCTGCGCTGTGGCACCTAGGATGTGTGAAGCAGCTGCTGAGCTTCCTGAAGAGCATCAACAAGAAATTCTGCCTGCAGCAGCTGCTCTCTGTGATGGGTTATATACCCTCTTGTGAGATGCTGATGGGAGGCAACCAGCTGGACATGAGCCAGCAGTGTGCCCAGCTGGCACAGAAGGCCAGTGGCGTCTTGGCTTGTATCAGGAACAGTGTGGCCAGCAGCACCAGGGCTGTCACTCTGCCCTGTACTGGCACTGGGCAGGCCTCCCCTGGAGCACTGTGTGCAGCTCTGGGCCCTCACTGCAAGAGACATTGAGGGGCTGGAGCGGGGCCAAAGGAGAGCAACGAGACTGGGGAGGGGGCTGGAGGGGAAGACTGCTGAGAAGAGGCTGAGGGAGCTGGGGGTGTTCAGCCTGGAGGAGAGGAGACTCAGGGGAGACCTTATCACTCTCTACAGCTGCCTGAAGGGAAGTTGTAGTCAGGTGGGGGTCAAGTTCTGCTCCCAGGGAAGTTGTGCCAAGATCAGAAGGCATGGCCTGAAGCTGCTCCAGGGTAGGTTTAGGTTGGATGTTAGGAAGCACTTCCTGATGGAAAGGAGAATTATACACTGGAATGGACTGCCCAGGGAGGTGGTGGAGTCACCATCTCTGGAGGTGTTTAAGGATAGATTGGATGTGGCACTCAGTGCCATGGTCTGGTCACTGTGGTGGCGTTAGGTCATAGACTGGTCTGGATGACCTTAGAGGTCTGTTCCAGCTTTATTAGTTCTGTGATTCTGTGATAAAATAATTGAATTTTTTAAACTCCAAATTGAAAATAGGCAGTAAGGGGGTGTTTTAATGTCCATTTTTAAAATGTGGTATTTCTTCATCAGTGGCTTCCAGTTGAAATTTGCTGTGGAAAACACAGACATATGCTATGCCCCCATTGAAAGGTATTCTGGAGTTTTGCTTGTGCTTGTCTGTGATGCTTTCTGTCATCATTTCACCAGTTGCTTTTGAATGCTCTTTTACTGTTTGTGCCTGGTAATTTTACAATGACTCAAAACTTGAGACCAGAGAATGTTTCAGGAAATGTATAGATTTCAGTGGGAGTAATTTACTTAAAATAACATATCTCGTTTTTTGATATTGCTTTTCTGATTAAACCATTGTGCTGCAAATAACCAGACACAAGAACAACAGTGGGGATCCCCAATCCATGTGTGAAAATGTGCATGTAGCCCACTAGAGGCCTCAATATCATAGAATCACAGAATTGTCAGGGTTGGAAGGGACCTCAAGGATCATTCAGCTCCAACCCTCCTGCCATGGGCAGGGACACCTCACACTAGATCAGGCTGCCCAGAGCCACATCCAGCCTGGCTTTCTTCCGGGGATGAGGCTTCCCCCACCTCCCTGGGCAACCTGTGCCAGTCTCTCACCACCCTCATGATGAAGAACTTCTTCCTAATGTCCAATCTGAGTCTCCCCACTTCTAGTTTTGCTCCATTACCCCCAGTCCTTTCACTACCTGACACCCTAAAAAGTCGCTCACCAGTGTCCCATGATTTAGTCCAGGGTTGATAGGGAATTCCTTGCATTCCTTTGTTCTAGCAATGGAGACTCAAAGTCTCTTCTTTTCTCAGAAAATTGCAAACTTAAAAACTTGGCCTTCAACACGTCCAGGGATGAGGCTTCCATCACCTCCCTGGGCAACCCGTTCCAGTGTCTCACTACCCTCATGGTGAAGAACTTCTTCCTAATATCTAATTTAAGTCTTCCCTCCTTTAGCTTGGATCCATTCCCCCCAGTCCTATCACTGCCTGACACCCTAAAAAGTCCCTCCCCAGCTTTCTTGTAGCCCCCTTTAGATACTGGCAGGCTACAATAAGGTCTCCTCAGAGCCTTCTCCTCTCCAGACTGAACAAACCCAACTCTTTCAGCCTGTCTTCTGCTGGAAAAGATAACCAATTTACAGAGAAATTTCTAACTGATGTATTTTAATTTTCACCACAAGAGTTTTGTGTTTCCAACTGTCCTTGGGCTGTCTGTGGCTAACAGATTTTTGAGAACATCTGCCAAGCTGGAGAGTCTCACTCAGGAGTTTGTGAGCCCTGCTGTTTGAGCACCAAAAGGGACATTACAAAAATACTCAGGCCTGACCTGTGCAGAGAAAGTAGCCCCTGACATTTCACAGTTAAGTTTTCTCCTGGTCAGGCCTCCTTTTTGCTAGGAATCATCGAATCATAGAATGGTAAGGTTGGAAGGGATCTCAAAGACCATCTAGTTCCAACCCCCTGCCATAGGCAGGGACACCTCCCACTAGTACAGGTCACTCAAGGCCTCGTCCAACCTGGCCTTGAATACCTCCAGGGAGGGAGCAGCCACAACCTCCCTGTTCCAGTGCCTCACCACCCTCACTGTAAAGAACTTCCTCCTAACATCCAGTTTCAATCTCCCCTCTGCCACTTCAAACCCATTGCCCCTTGTCCTGTCATTGCAAGACCTTGTCAATAGTCCCTCCCCAGCCTTCCTGTAGCCCCCTTCAGATACTGGAAGGCTACTCTAAGGTCTCCTCAAAGCCTTCTCTTCTCCAGGCTGCAGAGCCCCAACTCTCTCAGCCTGTCCTCAGAGCAGAGCTGCTGCAGCCCTCTGTGCATCTTGGTGGCTTCCTCTGGACCTGCTCCAACAGTTCTACGTCCTTCCTGTGCTGGGGGCTCCAGAACTGCACAGAGCACTCCAGATGGGGTCTGATGAGAGCAAAGGGGGAGAATCATCTCCCTCACCCTGCTGGCCACACTGCTCTTGATGTGTGTGTCTTACCTTATTAGATATTTGGCTTTGCTTAGTTACAGCTGCCAGATACTGTATCTCATAAGGGTTATTCCAGTTAGCTGAAAGGGTCATGTCATGTCAAAACTTTTTCACATGCTGGTGCTGATAAATTCTATCAGTTTCCTTTTTGACCTGTCTCTTATATAAGGCTAAATGATTCAGATAACTTCGGTCTCTCATTGTAAGATATTATCCTACTCTACCTTTTCTCGTTTCTATTTTTCTTGGTTCTTTAAATTATTTTATTATTCTTTTTGAGGTCTGAATTCTAGAATGGAAGACTACAGTGTTTTGATCCATAGTAGATCTCTGTAGAGCCAAATTAACTGGACTGTTATGCTCACATGTAGGTTGAGACTCACTGAGGTCCATGTTGCTGGTGTGTTGAATCTCAGCACAGAATAGCTCAGTCACAGAATCACAGAACAGTCTGGGTTGGAAGGGACCTCCAAACGTCATCCAGTCCAACTTATCCTCAACTAGATCAGGTTGCTCAGAGCCCTGTTGAGTCCTGAAAGAGGAGTTGGCTTATATGTATGCTCTGTCTCCAAACAGGGAGGGAGCAATACCAATAGCAAGCCCCAGAGATAATGAGAGATGCTTCATCTCTTGACAGGTGCTACTGGAGTAAATGGTTTGTAGGAAGTGTCTTGCCTCTCTAGTGATCCTACAGAGTTAAGAAGGCTCAAAAAAGGAACATGGAAGCCTCAGCTTTCACCACTTTTGCTGTGATCTGAAAACTGTCAGGAGCATGGAGCTGGAGCAGTGGCTAGAGCACTAATTCGGTGGCACTGCTAAAGTATTGCCCAACAAGATCTAAGCAAGTGCTGTACAAACCTGGTGAGCATCTCTACTTGCCACCTTTGCTCTGTTATGTAGAAATGCAGTAATGATCAGTGAATCTGCTTTTATGTAAGCACCATTTTTTAATGTTTGGAAAGAATCTCTGAGGACTCTCAAATGTTTGTCTGCATCTACCGTAGAAAAGACAACAGAGAAGCTGGTTCACAGTGTTTGTATAGATAACTAGTGAGAGAACTATTGCACCCTTAGGTATTGATGAAAGCCAGATGCTGTTTTTTTCTCATACAGGTGCTAACAAAGATTGTCTTATAACTTTCCCCACCTTATATTATTATTCCCCCCCTACCTTTTGCTGGAATTACAATGGAACTACAATCTTGTTTTAGTGCCTTCTTTGGTTTAGAAATGCTCTTAACAAGCAGAACAAATTGAGTGCTTGGTTTGTATCTGTATATTACACATGCTTAATATTTAGACATCAAAAATTCTCCAAAAGGATCACAGGCTCACAGGATGTTAGAGGTTGAAAGGGACCTCTGCAGATCGCCCAGTCCAACCCTCCTGCCAGAGCAGGACCAGAGAATCTAGCACAGGTCACAGAGGAACACATCCAGACAGGGCTGGAAAGGTGCCAGAGAATGAGACACTCCACAACCTCTCTGGGCAGCCTGTGCCAGTGCTCTGGGACCCCTCCAGTCAAAAAGTTCTTCCTTATGTTGAGATGGAACTTTCTGTGCTGCAGTTTCCATCCATTGCCCTTGTCCTATGCCAGGGCACAAGTGAGCAGAGGCTGTCCCTGTCCCTTCCTTCCTGACCCCCAGCCCTCAGCTATTTATAGACATTGCTCAGATCCCCTCTCAGCCTTCTCCTCTTCAGACTAAGCATTCCCAGGGCTCTCAAGCTCTTCCTCATCAGGCAGTGCTCCAGTCCCTTCAGCATCCTTGTAGCCCTGTGTTGGACTCTGTCCAGTAGATCCCTGTCCCTTGTGAACTGGGGAGCCCAGAACTGGATGAAATACTAAATAATAATAAAAAAGAAGTCAGAGAAAAGCCTGCATGATAGAGGCAGAGCCTATTATTTTAACTATCAAACTCCTCAGTAAAATTATTTTCTTCTATGCAAAGTGACTGCAAAAATATGACTCTAAATCTATTTGTGCTTCAGTGCCTCTGGGTCATAAGCACCTAGTTTGAGAAAAGTGGGGAGTGTTGTTTGGATTGTTCTGTTTTGTTTTTCAAAGTGCCTTTTAATATCAGCCTGCAGTTGAACAAGGCACTGTTTTCCTCTTGTGTAGCATGGTTGATATTCAAGGAAGTGGTGGAAGCCTCATCCCTGAAGGTTGGATTGGCTCTGGGCAACTTGAGGTGTCATTGCCCATGACAGGGGGGTTGAATCTGGATGATCCTTGGGGTTCCATACAGCCCTGACAATTCTGTGATTCTATGTTCATGCAGTTAGCAGCTTTTTGTGGGGTCGTTTTCGTGGAGGTTTGCAAGGGTATCCTTTTTCTTGCTTTGCAGAGCAAGTTGCATGTGGGACATCCTCTTGAGATTCTGCAGATGAGAGGAAATGGAAGGATAGGGCTGAGGCAGCATTTCCCCCCCTTCTCTCAGTTCAGATGTTGGCATTTTTGCATGCTGTCTTTCTAGAATCTCAGCGGTGCCAAGTTACAAAGAGGCCTCCTGTTCCAGTACTCTGCTTTTGTCTAAAATCCATCAAAAATAAGATAACATAAATTAGATGGTTGAAATGACGAGAAACCCCAATCTTACCTGTTTTCACTTACTTGGTTCTTAGTATTTGGTAGAACCTTTTGCAGAGTCTGTTTCAAAACTTTCCTCTTTATTTGCCTTTATGTTTGTTTTTGGTTTTGTTTTTTTTTCCCCATGTTTTGTCAGTTTTGCTCTAAGCAGCAAGAGGGGAAAAAAAAATTACCACATGTAAAAATACAGAAATGTGGGTTTTGGACCACTAAGATTAAAAACTGAAATTGTAGTCAGTTTTGACACTTGAAACATCTTGTAGTAACTTTCTCTTTGAAAGTGCCTGCATTTTAAGAAGGGAGTAAATCTTAATTTGTTAGAATACTCTAGGACAGTGTAAATGCAGCTTAAAATAAATTCTAACGCTTGCCTTTCTGAAAAGCAACAAAGTTTTCCAGTTTCTCTGTTTTGTGGTGATGCTAATGATACAACTTAGAGATGATGGAGCAGGTCCAGAGGAGGCTATGAAAATGATCAGGGGTTTGGAGCAGCTCTGCTACAAGGACAGGCTAAGGGTGCTGGGGGTGTTCAGCCTGTGAAAGAGAAGGCTCCAGGCAGACCTAATAGCAGCCTGCCAGTACCTGAAGGGGACTACAAGAAGGCTGCAGAGAGACTGTTGTGCTGTCCCTGCAGGCCTTTGCAAAGGGCAATGGCTTCAGACCAGAGCAGAGCAG
The DNA here is from genome assembly GCA_013399055.1 of Ramphastos sulfuratus. NCBI lineage: Eukaryota > Metazoa > Chordata > Aves > Piciformes > Ramphastidae > Ramphastos > Ramphastos sulfuratus. The sequence goes on from WBNM01002528.1 coordinate 34,965, forward strand.
ATTTAAATTGGATGTTATGAACAAGTTCTTTGCACCATGAGGGTGGTGGAACACTGCAACAGGTTGCCCAGGAAGGTGGTTGAGGCCCATCCCTGGAGATATTGAAGGTGAGGCTGGAGAAGGCCTGTGGGCAGTCTGATCTACTTGAGGATGTTTTTGCTGAGTGCAGAGAGGGCTGGACTGGATGAGCTTTGGAGGTCCCTTCTAACCCAGACCATTCTGTAATTATTTACAGATTCTGTTTTTTCTTGATATAAAAAAATAATATGTAAAAAACTGATGAGGAGAGAACAGGAAGGAGGAATAATGGCAAGGAATTCAAATGCATATGCTTGTTGTATGTGTAATTTTCATTCTCTCTTGATCTTGATTTATTTTTTTTCTTATTAAAAGATCATTAGTTTTCCTACCCATAGTGTAAAAGTGGCAATTAGAGACTGAAAAATAGATAGTTAAAATGAGGCTGGACAGGGCTGTGGGCAACATGATCTAGTTGAGGATGTCCCTGCTGAGTGCAGAGGAGGTTGGACTGGATGAGCTTCGGAGATTCCTTCCAACCCAGCTCATTCTATGATTCTACATCTGGTTTTCTAGCACTATAATGTAGTTGATACCTCTTAGGTATTTAATGTTTTCTGAAGCTGTATGCCCAATACTTGAATGAACCTTTGATTTGGGTGCCTGCCTGTGGTCAGTTCCTGCAACCTTCCCCACAGATTCAGAGATAGTAGTGCAAAATACACTACTGAAAGAGGTCAATAAAATCTGACTGCTTTAATGATAAGGCTGAAAAGGAGGAATAACTGAAGAGGTCCCATTTAACCTAAGTTATTGTATGATAATTCAGTGAATCAATGGCTCCCTGGTGTGGGTATCACCAATAGGAGGGAGGACTGACAAAGTACTTATGGCTTGTATAGGAACATTAGATATGTATTGTCCTTTTAGACACTTTATCTTTCCAAATAGCTCTGCCAGCTGTCTGAATTTCTGCACCCCATAAACAGCAAGAGGAAGCAAAAAACCTCAGCCTGTAAGCACTTGCACTGTGTGCTGTTTAGCAGGGCTGATCTTCATTTCAGTCTGGATGCTGAAGGGTTTTGTTTTGGTTTCTAGATTTGTTTGTGTGTCTGTCTTCACTGAAATTCATATTGTCTGTAACTCAGGTACAGACCTCTACAGAGATCTCTTTGTGCTTTTTTGTCATCATCTACCTGATGTAACTGGGCACAGACTGCTATTTCTGGATTGAGAATACTATGAGTTGTGGAAGGGTTGTGACTGATTTTTTTAGGATGAAGAATCATTGCAGTTGCAGGTTCTGTGTTGTTTAGATATGCTACACATTTTCTAAATTTTTCCATGTTTTCAGCCAAAAGCAACTGCAGAGTTGCTCTGTAGCTTGAGCACAAGCACACATGTGTCTAGGTACTCTCCACACAGAAGTGGGAATCATTTAATCTAATTGAATCCACCTAGATCTGATGTGCAGTTCAATTTACATTTTGGGTCACCCAGAAGTAATCTGAAGATAGATTGGCACTTCCAGCCAGTGGCTTCACTTGTGTTGAGTACAGAGTGTGTCAGCAGTGAGTTTGCAGATGGCGCCGAGTTAGGTGGCAGTGTTCATCGGCACAAGGGTAGGGAGGCTCTACAGAGGGGCTTGGATAGATTGGATCCATGGGCCAGTGTCAATGGGATGAGCTTCAACAAGGCCAAATGCCAGATCCTGCACTTGGTCACAACAACCCTAAGCAATGGTACAGGCTTGGGGCAGTGTGGCTGGAGAGCTGCCTGGCAGAAAGGGACCTGGGGGTCATAATGGAGAAGCAACTGAATGTGAGCCAGAAGATTGGCCATGTGGCCAAGGAAGCCAATGACATGCTGGCTGGGATTAGAAATGCTGTGTCCAGCAGGGGCAGGGAGGTGATTGTGCCCTTGGACTCCACTCTGCTGAGGCCACATCTCGAGTGCTAAGTTTGGTTTTGGGCACCTCAATACAAGAGAGACATTGAGGTGCTGGAGCCAGTGCAGAGGAGGGCAAGGAAGCTGTGAAGGGCCTGGAGAGTAAATTTTATGGAGAGTGACTGAAGGAGCTGGGACTGGTTAGTCTGAAAAAGAGGAGGCTGAGGGCAGACCTCCCTGAAAGGAGGTTGTGGAGAGGTTGGTGCTGGTCTCTTCTCACAGGTAATTAGTGACAGAACAAGAGGAAACAGCCTCAAGCTGCAGCAGGGCAGGGTTAGACTGGACATCAGAAAGAATTTTTTCCCAGCAAAAGTGGTCAGACATTGGAATGTGCTGCCTGGGGAGATGGTGGAGTTACCAACCCTTGGTGTGTTTAAAGGTTGGTTTGGATGTGGTGCTTGGGGGTATGGTTTAGGATGAACCTTGTAGAGCAGGGTTCTGGGTTGGACTTGGTGATCCTGAGAGGCTTTTCCAACCTGAACGTTTCTGTGGTTTTGTGACTGTATTTCAGACTGTCTGAAAAATGGGAGAAGTGATCATCTGCACTGCCTAGAGAGGGAGCTTTTTGGAAATGGTTTGGGTGGAGTGAGGCAAATCACAGTTATAGGTTTGTGTATTGATTTCTATCCCACTCTGCATTCTCAGACAAAGGAGCTGAAGACTATCTAATAAAACAAAGCTTATTTTAAACCTTTAAGAGTGTCTCATCTGTAAGGAAGTTATATTTAGATTACTGACTAAGTGAGGAGTAAACATTCACTGATCAGAAAATGATGAGCAGTTAACTTGACAAGTTTGTCAGAAGAATCCAATATATTGAATGATAGTTGGTCTCCAGAGGAAATTTACTGAAGTCAAGGAAATTTTACCCAAAATGTGCTTTATCCCAAGATCCTTAATGGTGGGAACATGAATTTAGATGAAACATGCACAAATATACATTTCCAGAATCACAAGATGGTCTTGGTTGGATCTCCAAAGCTCATCCAGTCCAGCCCACTCTGCGCTCAGCAGGGACATCCTCAACTAGATCAGGTTGTCCACAGCCCTCTCCAGCCTCACCTTCAATATCTCCAGGGATGGGCCCCATCCACCTTCCTGGGCAACCTGTTCCGGTGTTCCACCACCCTCATGGTGCAGAACTTGTTCATAACATCCAATCTAAACCTGCTCTGCTCTAGTCTGAAGCCATTGCTCTTGTCCTGTCCCTGCAGGCCTTTGCAAACAGTCTCTTTGCAGCCTTCTTGTAGTCCCCTTCAGGTACTGGCAGGCTGCTATTAGGTCTCCCTGGACCCCTCTCTTCACCAGGTTCTTCTCCAAGCTTTCTCTTGGTGCCTCAATTTGAGGATCTGTGCCTGAAGTTCATCCTAGCAGCACATTATCCTTCTGAGAAATTCATCATGAAGTTTATGCATATTACTTCAAAATGTTTGTCTGATAGGTACCCTTAAATACTTTTAAAAGATGTTTTAATGAACTATAGTATGAGATGTGCATCTGTAGTTGTCTCAAGAGAGAAACTTTGGTCTTTAATTTCTATGTAGTTTGTTGTTAGAAATACCTTTGTGCTTTGTGTTCTGTTGGAGATTGCATTACCACAACAGGACTAGCATGAAAGCTCTTGCTAGCTGTCCCTTGCAGCACTACATGGCTAGTTGAGCTCTCTCAGATTTGTTTGAGGTTAATACAAATGCTGGTATTAGTAAAAAGGATCTTTGTCACTAGTCCTTGATCCTTATTTGTGAGTTTTATGTATGTTCCTTCGGTTGAAGGAAAGAAAAGTAATCCCTGGCTTGGTTTCTGGGAGCTTAATCTAGGTGCCACCAGAAACATGTCTCAAGAACCCATAAGGACTCTCTGTGGGCTCCTTTGTACATTCCTGTAGCTCAAAAGCCACAAGAAAATGTAAATGCTTCAGAGGAAATTTGCTTAACACCCGCACACACCAGCCTAAGCAGTGTATCTCCTCTTTCTCCTCTCTAAGAAGGAGGCCTTCCAGTCTAGTCCTCTTGAATCCATAGTTAGAGCAAATCAGAAGCTAGATGGATTTTTTTGTGGCTGCAAAGGATTTGCAAGCTGGTGACTTTCTAGATTCTTCTGAGCAGGATTCGTCAAAATGCCTTTTTGGTGAAGGAGTCAGAACAGGCAGATGCTTTGTTTGGTCTAGTTTTAGACTGGAAGGCTAAACCTAGAGAAGTAAAGGAACATTTGGGTGATGAATCTTAGGTGATAACTTACCACTTGCTAATTAGAAAGGGGGGAGGCAGGGGGGATTCTATGATATGTGTTATTGTAGACAGAGCTGTACAAACTCATATTTGTCAGTAAATAAGAATGTAATTTGCTTTTACTATAAGTACAGGATTGTGCCTTTTATTACAAAAACCCATTCACAACCCAAAGGCACCACCCCCCCCCCCCAAA
>WBNM01002528.1:39383-51504 GCA_013399055.1 Ramphastos sulfuratus
CCAAAAAAAACCCCGAAAACCCACCCCTCCCCAGACAAACAATCCCACCCTAAACACCTGGCTTTGTGTTCATTGATAACCATTGCATTTTTAAACCTAGAAGTCAGGGAAATGTTAGAATTTGTTTCTTGGTTGCATGTCTAAGATACGGCGTATGGAGGCAATGAGTCCAATATACCTTGAAACAAGGTGGTTTCTGCATGGAGAGAAGTGTGTGTGTGTATGTGGTGAGAAGAGTTGTCACAGAATCATAGAATTGTCAGGGTTGGAAGGGACCTCAAGGATCATTCAGCTCCAACCCCCCTGCCATGGGCAGGGACACCTCACATTAGGTCAGGTTGCCCAGAACCACATCCAGCCTGGCCTTAAAAACTTCCAGGGATGAGGCTTTCACCACCTCCCTGGGCAACCTGTGCCAGTCTCTCACCACTCTCATGCTATCTTCGTATCATCCAATATGAATCTACCCACTTCTAGTTTTGCTCCATTCCCCCCAGTCCTATTACTACCTGACACACTAAAAAGTTGCTCACCAGTGTCCCATGATTTAGTCCAGGTTGCATTCTTGTGTTCTAGCAATAGAGACTGAAAGTCTGTTCCTTCCTCAGAAAATTGCAAATGTAAATAGTGTTGGCAAAGTTAGGCTAATTGCCATGCAGTGTTCATAGTTAATTGTCAAATGTAAAGATTTAACTTGGAGACTTTCAGTCAAGGATGGTTCTTGAGTAAGAATTTTTTTGTTCAGAGTTTTAAAAATGTCTGCTCTCAATTATGGCAAACAATCTCACCTGGAGTGCTGCATCTGGCTCTGGAGCCCTCAATACAGGAGGGACATGGACATGATGGAGAGAGTCCAGAGGAAGCCATGAAAATGATCAGAGGGTTGGAGCAGCTCTGCTATGAGGACAGGCTAAGGGAGCTGGGGGTGTTCAGCCTGGAGAAGAGAAGACTCTGGGCAGACCTCATAGCAGCCTGACAGTACCTGAAGGGGGCTACAAGAAGGCTGCAGAGAGACTGTTTGCAAAGGCTTACAGGAACAGGACAAGAGCAATGGCTTCAGACCAGAGCAGAGCAGATTTAAATTGGATGTTAGGAACAAGTTCTTTGCCAGGGGAGTAGTGGAACGCTGGAACAGGTTGCCCAGGAAGGTGATTGGGGCCCATCCCTGGAGATACTGAAGGTGAGGCTGGACAGGGCTGTGGGCATCTTGATCTAGTTGAGGATGTCCCTGCTGAATGCAGAGGGAATTGGACTGGATGAGCTTTGGAGGTCCCTTCCAACCCAGCCCATTCTGTGATTCTGTGATTCAATGAAAACCTGTACCTTTTATGTGTGTGTGTTTCAAAGCCCTAAAAATTTTATATCAAGGATTCTTTAACTCTCATCTGGCTAACAGCTCCATACTACCTTTCAGTGTGAAATGATGTTTAAAAGTGTGTGTATCTACTTGATTTTTTTTCTTTAACAGAGAAAGACAGTTCAGGCTGAGGTCTAACTTTCATTTTAACTCTTATCTCTACTTAAAAATACTTTGGTATTTGGGAAAAAAACAGTGTCACTTCAGCAGTTAGCTATCAGAATTAAGGTATTTTCAATTCATGTATTTTCCAAAAAGGCAGTTAGGCAAAAACATCCAAAGCATAGTTCCCAAAGTGAGATTTCTGTGTGTGCAGCCCTTTGTTGACATGAGGAACTTCCCAGGCATGCCAGCTGAAGATGTAACAGAGGTTTCCATGCTTTCACATACCAGACAGTGGATTTGTTTCACTTCCAGGTTTCAACTTTGTCCATGGCTACTTGTTGCTGGCCTGAGCTACTGGAAGACTTTTAGAAGTGTCACAGTGAGGCTTTAAAATGAAGAAGAGTTACAGAGTCACAAAGTCACAGACTGGTTTGAGTTGGAAGGGTTCTGAAAGCTCATCCAGTTCCAACATCCTACCGTAGTCAGGGACACCTCCCAACAGCACAGCTTGCTGAAGGTGTCATCTAGCCTGGCCTTGCATGCCTCTAGGGAGGGGACATCCACAACCTCCCCGGGCAACCTGTGCCAGTGTCTCACCACCCTCACTGGAAAGAATTTCTTCCTAATCTCCAACCTGAATCTCCCCTCTTCCAGCTCAAAGCCATTGTCCCTTATCCTGGCACTCCCAGCTCTTGTCAGAAGTCTCTCTCCAGCTCTCCAGCAGCCAGTTTCAGGTTCAAGAATGCCACTTTAAGGTCTCCCTGGAGCCTTCTCTTCTCCAGGCTGAACAGCCCCAACCCTCAAAGCCTGTCCCCACAGGGGAGGTGCTCCAGTCGTTTGACCATCTTTGTGGCATCCTCTCTACTCACTCGATCAGACTGATGTCTTTCGTAGGCCCTTCCGTCTTACCACCAGCTGTGAGCAAGACCTGGCACTGAAACAAGCAGCACTGACCATTTCTTGGACATTTTTCTCCTTGATGCTGGCTATGGCTTTATGTTTCTTCAGCCCAGCTGGAAATGGAGAGTGGTGTTGGGGAGGTTGTGCCAAATCAGCTGTGAGTTCCAAGTCGATCAGACTGAGTGCCCTCTCCTTCCCTCCTGCAGAGTGATGAGCAGGCACATAGGAGTCTTACAATGTGCTGATGTAACTGTGGTTATCTAAAGGTTGGAGTGAAGCAGGGTTTACCCAGCAGGGTCTCTTTTTCAGATTAACTGATGAGCTTTCTGTGCAGAGGCCTTCCCTTCAGGTCAGTCTTGCTTTAGCCCAACAAAAGAAACTACTTCTCACTTTCAATCTTGCTTTAGCTATGTCATTTTGGAGAGCTGCTTTTCTGGCCTGCTCTAAAAGGCCAGTGTAGGAGGTACTGCCACCAGCCCAGAAATTCCTTAGGGGTACTTCATTATCCTTGTAGTTTGAAAGTGTTTTCCAAAGGTACAGCCTGAATGTGTTGGTTTTTTTTTTGTTACTGCTAAAAGCATTTCTTCTCCTTATTCACAGTGAGTATGGTGATGGATATTCCCTTTAATTTATTTGGAATAAAACATATGCAGTATCCAGAAATATGTATTTTTAAATAGTTGTATAAATAATACATACGCACACACACACAAAGACTCCTATATCCTCCTCTCCCTCACATCCTCAAGAGCAGCAGTCCAAGTTCTGACATTCCTATTTTTTTGTGACTGCCTCATAAGTCATATTTTCTGGGTTTTTCTTTTCTTCTCTCTTCTAGGCAGTCTGAACTAAGCTACATCTTTCCTGAAGTGCAGAACCTGAAGCTGCCTGCTGTATTTCAGCTGCAGCCCTGCCAAAACTGAGTTGAGGAGAATTATTTGTAGTGTTGTGTTGATTCCTTCACACACAATGTTACAATTCTTGCATTTTGTGGGAAGAAGGCAGTGCGACAATATCAACTTCTGCTCTGTTGGGGATCTGCTATAACCCTCAAGGCTTTTCTGAAAATAATTTGGGCAGATGATTCACTTTGCTTAAATACTTTGTATTTGTCCCTGCTGAACTCTATTCTATTTTTAAGACCTTTTCTGAATTTCATGAGGTTCATTTTGGATTCAAGTCCTACCCTTCAGTGTATTTGCTTTACCTCCCAGCTTCATAGTTACCTGTTCATTTAATACCACCACTCACCATTATCTCACCATCCAGATCATTAGTGGAAACATTGAACGGAATTGGATCCAGGTCAGGCACTTGGGTACCTTCTTGTGACCCCTCCTCCAGTTTAGACTGTGTACCAATGATAACTGCTCTCAGGCATCCACTGTTTTTGTACTCATGGTGCAGCAATTATTTTTCTTGCTCATATATCCCTCCTATCCTTGTGAAGCTGTTACACAAGGCCACATAATGTTTATTAATAAGCGAGGAGACGATGGCACCTACTGCTTCCATCCTGCCTGTGAATTCTGTCACCCAGTTTGGGAAGGAATTAGGTGTCTTTGACAGAATGCAGTCATGACAGATCCATATCCACTGCTGGCTTTCTCCTTTTCCTCCCAAGTACTTGCTGACACTTGTTTATTGTACTTATTCCAGATTTGGTTCTGGAGACTGAAGTTCAACTGGATTTACATTTCCCCCCTTCCCACTTTTTTAACTGGGAACTCTTAGTTCTCTCCTGTCTTCCGTGAATGCAAATTAATGGCAAACAGCTTTCAGATTACTTCAGAAAACTCTTCAGATACGTTATCTTTGCAGCTGGAAATGATACTTGGTTTGGTATGGGAGTTAATTGTGCTGGTCACTTGCACTGGATTGATGAAAAAGTGCTGTGTAACACTTAAGCCTCCTTATAGTCATCTATCGAATGCTCTCCTTTTTTCCATTGGTTAATGGATCAATGTTTTCCATATTCTCCTTCTCATTAACAGATGATATCATTCACTGACTCTTTCTGTGTGTGTGGTATTCTTTGTATTTCTTGTTGGGCACCTCTCACTTCAGCTTTTTATAACTTTTTTCCCCCCACTGTCTGCTCAAATTGATATTACATATCATAGAAGCAGGACCAGTTTCCCACATTGATTTCTTCCTTTTTGTGTGCAGTTAAAACATTATCACAGAACCACAGAAACATTCAGGTTGGAAAAGCCTCTCAGGATCACCAAGTCCAACCCAGAACCCTACTCTGCAAGATTCACCCTAAAGCATATCCCCAAGCACCACATCCAAATGACCTTTAAACACGTCCAGGGTTGGTGACTCCACCACCTCTCTGGGCAGCTCATTCCAGTGCCTGACCACTCTTGCTGGGAAAAAATTCTTCCTAATGTCCAGACTTATCCTACTCAGTCACAGCTTGAGGCCATTCCCTCTTGTTCTATCACTAATTGCCTGTGAGAAGAGACCAACACCAACTTCCCCACAACCTCCTTTAAGGTAGTTACACACACACAGTATCACACAGTATAGCAAGGTTGGAAGAGACCTCAAAGATCATCAAGTCCAACCCACTACCACAGACCTCAAGACTAGACCATGGCACCAAGTGCCACGTCCAAACCTGCCTTGAACACCTCCAGGGAAGGTGACTCCACCAGCTCCCTGGGCAGCCCATTCCAGTGGGGAATGACTCTCTCAGTGAAGAACTTTCTCCTCACCTCGAGCCTAAACTTCCCCTGGCACAGCTTGAGATTGTGTCCTCTTGTTCTGGTGCTGGTTGCCTGAGAGAAGAAAACAACCTCCTGCTGGCCACAACCACCCTTCAGGTAGTTGTAGACAGCAATAAGGTCTCCCCTGAGCCTCCTCTTCACCAGGCTAAACAATCCCAGCTCCCTTAGCCTCTCCTCATAGGGCTTGTGCTCGAGGCCACTCACCAGCCTCGTTGCCCTTCTCTGGACACGCTCAAGCACCTCAATGTCCTTCTTAAATTGAGGGGCCCAGAACTGGACACAGTACTCAAGGTGTGGCCTAACCAGTGCAGAGTACAGGGGGAGAATGACCTCCCTGCTCCTGCTGGCCACACTATTCCTGATGCAGGCCAGGATGCCATTGTAGACAGCCATGAGATCTCCCCTCAGTCCCCGCTTTTTCAGACTAACCAGCCCCAGCTCCTTCAGTCACTTTACATAAGGTTTATTTATTATTATGACTTACAAGGTTTATTCTTATTTATTATTATGACTTAACCAGTTTTGGTTTTGCGTTCAGTTAAAAAATGATGATTTAACCACTTTTGTTTTCTGTGCCCATCTCTGCTCTGAGGGAAAAACAGAGTTGTGCAACACAGGTTCAAGATTTACACTGTTATATTTCTGATGCTTTTGGTGCGATGGGGAAAAACAGAACGGTGGCACCGCACATTGGCATAGCTCTGTTTTCATTGAAAGAATTAATGTAAGCACAAATTCCACCGGAAGAAATGTGTGGCTAATTAGATGGAGTCCAGAAACTCAGAAGCTGCAGTTCCATTGTGTCATTGACTTGTGTGATGGTTTCGGAGTTCCCCGCCCCCCTCCCCCCTCACTATGAAAAATCCCCCAGACTGGACTCAACCGGCTGGAAGTTAAGGACTGAAGCTCTCTTTACAGCTTAGCACAATATGCAAGCAGATATAGACACAATAGACATGAGTCTTGAGAGAAATATACAAGTTAAAGGTAGTACAGAAACACAATCCCCATCCCAGAAATCAGAGTCCCCAGGAGGGGCTCCCAAACACCCTTCCACCTTCTTTCCACCCCTCTACCTTCCCCCACAGTCCGCCTTACATGCAAGGTGAGTTTGGAGGATTGGCCAGGGGGGTTAGAAGCAAAGTGATTAGTTGGGTTACACAGCAGAGAGAAGACACAGCAGCTCCCAGAGAGAGCGAGACTCCCGACCTTATCTATATTTGTGTCCTTATTCTTACACATCTCAGCAAGCCTATGAGTGAAGCAGACATCACCATTGTTTCCTTTTCACAGCCTATAATCTAATTTTTTTTTCATTAAAATATTCCAATTAGCCTCAAACCAGCACAACTTGCTCATTTCTCCTATAGAATGCTTAGATATTCTTTTAATGATGCTTTAGAGATAGTTAGTAGATGGCATGCCAAATGTTATTAGAACGTGAATAGAACTTATAAAGTTATTTTATAAGATGGTTCATTTCCTGTCATATAGCAGCCTTGCCCAGGGAGGTTGTGGCTGCTCCCTCCCTGGAGGTGTTCAAGGCCAGGCTGGAGGAGGCCTTGAGTGACCTGTACTAGTGGGAGGTGTCCCTGCCTATGGCAGGGGGGTGGGAATAGATAAACTTTGAGGTCNCTAGATAATCTTTGAGGTCCCTTCCAACCTTACCATTCTATGATTCTATGATTCTTATCTCTTACTTTTCTCACTCAACTCTGATTTTTGAGATCTATGTTTTTGCTGTTTCCAGAACTTGAAGTAGTTCTGCAACTTTGCTTTTTTTTTTTGCTATTTTTTTCCTCTTTTTGTCAGAAATGAAGGTTAGTTCTAAAGAAGATTTTGTAATCAAATTTGTTCATTTATTTGGACTTTCCTGTTTAATTCAAATGTTGAAACTCATGATCCAGTTTAATTCAAATGTTGAAACTCATGATCCACAGCACAGAAGTATTTGAGAGAGAGGAGTTCTATGTGCCAGCTGGACACAGTCAGCAGTACAAATTCTTGCTGTAGGGTGGTAGGGATTAGCAGGGTGATGATGTGGCTCAGAGTGCTTTGTGAGTTATTGCATTTGGGTGGGGGCTGAATCTCTGCTTCCCAGTTCTGGTCAGCTTCCAGCTTAATAACAATTTAAACAAATATGATTAAGCAATTTAGGCATCCTCAAGCTTCATTTGTAGTGGGGAAAGCAAGTGAAGTGTATTAACTGCTACACTGCAAAATCAAAACAGTAAATCCACCTCTCAGGTTATAGCAAAGTTTTGGGATGGGAGAGAAGTAGGTGGCATGGGTGAAATTTAGTGTGGTGCCTCACAAGTTCAACATGAATTGTGTTCCTCTTACTTCCTAGGAAGCTAGTGGCAGAGGTATTGGAAATAGGTCATCTTTAAGGTCCCTACCAACCCAAACCATTCTATGATTTAGATTACAGGGTAGAGTTTCATGCTCCCCAAAATTTTTGCTGTGCTCTCTTTGAAAATATTTTGGTCAGTTCCTGAATGTGTTTGTTGTGAAGCTGTATGAGCTTCACTCTCTAATTTTCTATCAGCTGCTTGTAGATTATTTGTCACTGCCATTACTTAGTACAGATAGAGTCTGCTGCCTCTGAGCTTCACCAAACAGACAGATCCTGATCAGTAATCAATAGCTGTAATTTTTGTAAATATAAATGTGGTGTTACTGACTCATCTTTTGAAATCAATTGCAGACAAAGCACTTTATTATGGCGCTGGCACTCGTGATAGAAGCAAAAGCAATGAAGCCACCACCAAAAATCATATCCCTACCTTTACTGGCGCACCAAAGTCAAGATGCATAGACTTAAATCCTCATGTGAAGCCTAACTATTAAGTAATGATAATGAAGGAGCTTGACACATGCCCAAATTGGAGAAAAGCCTTCATTAAGATGCAGCAGCTGTTTATTTTCAGGACCACACGCTCTAGTCAGCATGATAAGAACACTGTGGTGATGGATCAGCAAGTTTGCTTTTACTGGGAAACACATCTTGCTTATCCTCTCTAATGGGTCCGTATTAAAAGAGAGCTGAAGCTGGAGAATAAGTGGAGTATTTTTCCATTTGTTTTTCTTTCTAGCATGCCTCAGGCCAGGGAGGTCAAAGAGACACCAAAGAGGAAAACTGCATCTGGAACTAATCTGAGAATAAATGAGTATCCCATGAGTAGAGCTGGGTACGATTTGCTGTGTCTCAGAAATCTGACTCGTTTTGCCTGCCAGCTGATTGCCTGCTTCATCAAGGAAATCCGCTTAGCCTCTGTGATTCTGAAAGGTCTTTTTCTTCAGCTTCAAAATCCGAGGGATGTGAATTAACTATTTTCCGTTTCTTGTTTCTTTCAGCTTTCCCTTTCACATATCAGAGTCGTATTACTCACCAGCCTGCTTAGGCTGGTTTGCATCTAGGAGGTTTTTCAGTGAGCAGAGATAAGCTCTAGATTTTCCTGCTCTGCTATGAAACTAACAGCCTGGAAGTCTTACAGCAATGCCTGGCCCAAAATAACATCTGATGATCCTGTGTTTCCTTGGGATTCAGTGAGATGGGCTTAAAAATCTTTCTAGAGGCACATCCTGTTGCACTCTGTGTGTAATTGCATCTATTCTGCTACCTTTCATTCATTTCTAGTGCAGACGTTGCTGTGATATCTTGGCACTACACATCCAGCCATGAAATACGTGTCTCGAGTAATTATTGCTGTTCAAGAGCAGGTTGCCAGTTTCTTCTTTCTGAATGTCTCTCATCTGATATCTCAAGGAAAACAGTGTCATGTGGCCTTCTGATTTTGTCCACTTGTCTAGAGAAGTCCACCTGTTCTAGTTGCTAACAGCATATTTCTACATTGATCTGAAGTGGAATATAGTCAATAGTGGACTTGGAGCTTATTATGCAGTAATAGATGATCAAACTCCTTGCATGTAAGCTTTCTGCTTGCACCTATACTTTTTCTGAAGCATAGTCTCTGCTGGGGAAACACAATCCCTTGAATGTGCAGTGTTTTAAAACTGATCTGGTTTCATAGCTTGTGAAGTAATAAGATCTGTAGACCCATCTGGGCTTCCTTTTACCTGTATTGCAACATATAGGCCACAGGCAACCTCACAAGTCTATAAAATAGATACATAGTCTCTTAAATCTTGTATAGGATCTATCTAAACAGGAGATTCTACCTAATTCAAGCTTGCTGTTGTGACTTTGGGTTGCTTTTCTGTTTCACTTTTCTAACATGGCTGATTATTTTCTTCTGTGAAATGCCTGTGGCATAATTCAGTTGATCTTTCACAAGTTCTCACGTATCTTAATTGAAGTCTACTCCAAATAGTAAGGGAATCTGTCTTGAAGTTTCAAAATTCACTCATTTTGAAGTGACTGAAGTTTTAATTTGAGTTGCTGGAAAAGCCTCATTGAAGAGGCACAGGTGACTTCACTGTCTTCAGGGAAACTATGGAATGATTGCAAGTTGAAAAGGTAACTTCCATTCACCATGAAGGTGGTGAGACACCGGCACAGATTGCCCAGGGAGGTGGTGGAAGCATCATCCCTGGAAGTTTTTAAGGCCTGGTTGTGAGCAACCTGACATAGTGTGAGGATGAGGTGTCCCTGCCCATAGCAGAGGGGCTGGAACCAGATGATCTTTGAGGTCCCTTCCAACCCTGACAATTCTGTGACTTTTTTTGTACTACCAAGACCTTCTGATCATCAGTTATGTTCAGACATTCTGTTATGGTGACTGGGCAAAAGCATACACTCCCTCAGGTTTGGCCCAGAAGAGGCACAAAACTTGGGACTGGTAGGTCATAGCATTCTTGTTAGTACATACTTTTAAAGTAGGTGTTATTCCATTGATGTCAGTAGTTAGTCTAAAAATCAGCTTATCATAGAATCATAGAATGTCAGAGGCTGGAAGGGACCTCGAAAGATCATCTGGTCCAGCCCCCCTGACAGAGCAGGATCACCTAGAGCAGATCATGCTGGAATGCATCCAGATGGTTCTTGAATATCTCCAGAGAAGAAGACTTCACAACCCCCATGGACAGCCTGTTCCAGTGCTCTATCACCCTCACAGGGAAAAAATTCTTCCTCAGGTTCACATGGAACCTCCTATGCCTCAACTTCCACCCATTGCCACTTGTCCTGTGTCATGGCTTTTAAAGAGCCAATAGAATGAAGCTCTCAAATGAATTGGAGAGAAAACAGAATTGTATTTGGAAAGAGAGATACAGAGAGAAATTACAAAGCAGATACAGCATCCATAGTAAACACCTGGAATTTCTGCCCAACCCAAAACTAAATCTGTAATCCCCAGTGCTCCAATCCTGCCACCCCAACACCTCTACCATCCATAGGCCTAAACACAGCCTCTGGAGGCTCCAGAACAGGCCTGCTCCTTACATGTTTGTCCTGATAAACCAGCTCCTGCCCAACACGGGACTGAAGGGGGAAGAAAAGAGAGTAAGTGGTGTTGCCCTGAGTTTGTAAAGAGATAGCAGAATTATGGGATTGAATAACAATTTTCTGGTGCATAGAGGATTTTTAACCCTATAGTTCCCAACCTGGGACATCCTGTCACTGGGCATCACTGAGAAGAGGCTGGCTCCATCCTCCTGATACTCACCCTTTACCTATTTATAAACTAGAATGAGGTAACCCCTCAGTCTCCTTCTCTCCAAGCCCCAAGCCCCAGCTCCCTCAGGCTCTCCTCATGAGGAAGGTGTTCAACTTCCTTAATCATCTTTGTGGCTCTGCATTGGACTCTCTCAAGCAGCTCCCTGTCCTTCTTGAACTGGGGGGCCAAGAACTGGACACAGTACTCCAGATGGGGCCTCACCAGGGCAGAGTAGAGGGGCAGGAGAACCTCTCTCAACCTACTAACCACAGCCTTTCTAATACACCCCAAAATGGCATTGGCCTTATCAGGATAAGGAATCAGTTCTAGTTATCTGGGGAGGGACTATTGACAAGGTCTTGCAATGACAGGACAAGGGGCAATGGGTTTAAACTGGCAGAGGGGAGATTTAAACTGGATATTAGGAGGAAGTTCTTTACAGTGAGAGTGGTGAGAGACTGGCACAGGTTGCCCAGGGAGGTTGTGGCTGCTCCCTCCCTGGAGGTGTTCAAGGCCAGGTTGGACAAGGCCTTGAGTGAGGTGTACTAGTGGGAGGTGTCCCTGCCTATGGCAGGGGGTTGGAACTGGATGATCCTTGAGGTCCCTTCCAACCTTACCATTCTATGATTCTATGATTCTATGTCTGTGTGACAAAGTGATGAGAACCCATTTGCTGTAGGTTAAGAGAAATTAATAGTTAATTGGTATAACCATAAAGAAATCCTCCAGAGAGAATAGAAAGTCTTGGGCGGGGGGGGTGGGGGCGGGGGGAGACAGGACCTTGTAGTTGTTGATTCTATTCTATTTCCCTGTATCTCCCTACTTAAGGGAGTTCACAGCTGGATCTGGCTCTCCCTGCTCTCTGGGTATGTGTGGCAGGCTCTTTTCTCTCAGGTTGTGGGTGAGAGCCTTCCCCAGGCCGTGCCTGGCAAGCTTATGTCTACCTATGCCACTGGGCTGTGGGTGTGTGCAGGGCATTTGAGGCTTGCTAGGCCTGTCTTGGTGGGGGTGGGAGGAGGCAATTTGGCCTGCTCCTGGGCCTGCTGAGGCTGAGGGGAGGGGTTGGTGGTTTTGGAAGGGTTTGGCCTCGTAGGCCCAAGTAGAGAACTAGGCCCAATTCGTGTATATATTCCTTTTCCCTTTTGTATTTCTGTGTGTGTTTGTAAACAGCATTCATATTTCATAGAATCATGGAATGGTAAGGTTGGAAGGGACCTCAAAGCTCATCCAGTTCCAACCCCCTGCCATAGGCAGGGACACCTCCCACTAGAACAGGTCACTCAAGGCCTCATCCAACCTGGCCTTGAACACCTCCAGGGAGGGGGCAGCCACAACCTCCCTGGGCAACCTGTGCCAGTCTCTCACCACTCTCACTGTAAAGAACTTCCTCCTGACATCCAGTTTCA
>WBNM01002528.1:52139-118586 GCA_013399055.1 Ramphastos sulfuratus
GGCTTGCTAGGCCTGTCTTGGTGGGGGTGGGAGGAGGCAATTTGGCCTGCTCCTGGGCCTGCTGAGGCTGAGGGGAGGGGTTGGTGGTTTTGGAAGGGTTTGGCCTCGTAGGCCCAAGTAGAGAACTAGGCCCAATTCGTGTATATATTCCTTTTCCCTTTTGTATTTCTGTGTGTGTTTGTAAACAGCATTCATATTTCATAGAATCATGGAATGGTAAGGTTGGAAGGGACCTCAAAGCTCATCCAGTTCCAACCCCCTGCCATAGGCAGGGACACCTCCCACTAGAACAGGTCACTCAAGGCCTCATCCAACCTGGCCTTGAACACCTCCAGGGAGGGGGCAGCCACAACCTCCCTGGGCAACCTGTGCCAGTCTCTCACCACTCTCACTGTAAAGAACTTCCTCCTGACATCCAGTTTCAATCTCCTCTCTGATAGTTTAAACCCACTGCCCCTTGTCCTGCCATTGCAAGGCCTTGTAAATAGTCCCTCCCCAGCCTTCCTGTAGGCCCCCTTCAGATACTGGAAGGCAGCTATAAGGTCTCCTGGAAGCTTTAACCTCCAATTCTGCGTGAGTGCTTTTATTTCACTCCCTTGCAGGTGAAATACCTTTCTGTCCTATTGTGGTGGATTGGGAACTTCCCCACCCCCAGTTAAATTTGGCAGACCAGCTCAGCCAGCTTGGAAGTAAGCTACAGTTCTATTTACAGCAAAGCTACATTTACAAGCATTTATACACAATATGTGTTCATGTATTTACAGTTATATACAATCTAGAAAGAATACAGAAATCCAGACTTCCCCCTGGACCAAGAAGACCCAGAAGAGGCCAAGGCCTCTCTCTCTTCCCAGACACAAAACAGCCAGCAGGGCTCACCTGTTAGCTGGGCAGCCAAGGGTGGTTAGAGAACCCAACAGAGCCAGTGCCCAGGAGCCAAGGACAAATTATTTGTACTTTGGCTTTTTATACCTCTTAGCAAACCAATGAATGACACAGACTCTATCATTGTTATTCTTTCACAGCCAGTGGTCTAGTTTAGTTAGATTCTGCACTGAACTTTCAGGAAAGTACCAATTTCTCTTATTAGAATATTCCAATAAACCTTAAACCTCCTGTTCTGAGCTAGCTCGTGGCTCAAACCCAGGACACTCATCTTGCCTTTTAGCTTTCAAACAATTTAAATTGTGGGTAAAAAAGGAAAAGAAGGGCAGATTCTTTTCTGTGAATTCCTCAAGCTTGTATCAATTGGAAGCATTTCTAACAACTCAGTGTCCATTGGATCTTAATGGGGACACTGGTGCAAGATGGATGATAGCTGGGGAGGGACTTCTTAGGATGTCAGGTAGTGATAGGATTGGGGGCAATGGAAAAAAGCTAGAAATTGATAGATTCCGACTGGATGTTTGGAAGAAGTTCTTCACCGTGCGAGTGGTGAGACCCTGGAATGGGTTACCCAGGGAGGTAGTGGAAGCCTCATCCCTGGAGGTGTTTAAGGCCAGGCTGGATGAGGCTCTACACAGCCTGATCTAGTGTGAAGTGTCCCTGCCCAAGGCTGGAGGGGGGGGGGAGGTTGGAACTAGATGATCCTTGTGGTCCCTTCCAACCCTGACTGATTCTATGCTTCTATGATTACATAGTAGCATTACTTTAAAGTGAAGGGTTTGAGTTGATACCTTGCACTTAACCTTAGCTCTTGATTTTACTGATACATAAGAATTTTGGAAGTGCTGTTTCTCTTTCTTACTGTTTGAAAAAAATGTCTTCAGAATTTTACGTTGTGGTTTTGGTTTGGAGTTTTTGGTTTTTTTATTTATTTAAAAAAATTAATTGTTTGTGGTTTTGTTTTTTTTTTTAAATTTCACAGGTTCCAACTATGGGAGTCCCCGTCCGGCTCATGCCAACATGAATGCCAATGCAGCTGCAGGGCTTGCTCCAGAGCATATCCCTACTCCAGGGGCAGCTCTATCCTGGCAAGCTGCAATTGATGCTGCCAGGCAAGCCAAACTGATGGGTAGTGCTGGCAATGCAACGATATCTACAGCTAGCTCCACGCAGAGGAAACGGCAGCAGTATGGGAAGCAGAAAAAACAGGGTACCACCACAGCTACACGTCCTCCCCGGGCACTGCTGTGTTTAACACTGAAAAATCCCATCCGGAGGGCATGCATCAGCATCGTCGAATGGAAATATCCTTTTGGATCTTCTCATTCAGAAAACAGCAGATTGCCTGTGCACGTCAGGCACTACTCCACAAGTGTGAAGAAATCAATACATTAAGTTGAAAGGCACCTCTGGGAATGTGAAGTACACAAATAGGTTTTGATATCTGAAATGAGATCATTTATGCTGGGGAACAAAAAAAGGTTTAGGACTGAAGCTTTAGCTATACCTTTGTATAAAAAAACACCAGAAGTTGAAATGGTAGAGGTTAGGGATTGAATTCTGCTCTTTTAAAAACCTGTGGCCCAGGATGAAATCAGTGGGAGATAGGCAAGATATATGAGGCTGGAATTGAACTGACCCATGGAGTTGATCGTAGCTGCAGGCTTTCCTTCTTTTGTTTTTGCAGGCACTTAAAGAGGTGCCACCAGTTAAACAGCTCTGGGACCTTGCACTTAACCTTAGCTCTTGGTTTTACCGATACCTAAGATCTTTTAAAGTCCTGTTTCTCTTTCTTGCTGTTTAAAAAAATGTCTGCAGAAATCATACACTTTGATAACCACATGAAATCAGACTTTCTACAGTATGGAGAAAAGACTGAGACAAAAGACGGAGCAAAAAAACCCAAAAGCATGTGATAAGACCCTGAAACAAGCTGAGGTCTGTTAATTTTATTGGAATTCCACTTAAACTAGTAAGGTTCTCTAATGTGTGGTAAGAGATGCTTGTTATCTAGAAGGTAAAGTAATCTTGCAACATGTACAGATGTAGTACAGGGCCAACTCTAGGAGTTTAACAAGAGACAGACTGTTAGAGATGATGGATGCTAAGCACTGACACAGAACTGCAGAATGTAAGGGTCAGTGAGAGTTTGACCATTGGCTTTGTCATGTGGAAGGAGCAAAGCCTTTTTAGCCACCTAAGACTGATCAGCACAAACTGAAAATTGAGAATATGGTGTGAAGCACAAACTGAAAGAGAATACAGCTCCCTTGCCTCCCCAGAGAGAACCCAGGCCTAATCCCACACAGTAATTGTCAGTAAATCACAAGCTAATGGGGTTCTTCAGTAAATACAAAAGAAAAAGCATTGTGTAGGGATAGATAAGCATGTCAAGAGAAGGCAATACAGAGCTTGGCAGTAGTTAATATGATAAAAAATGAATGATGGCATTTAAGACAATGTGATAATATTGTTCCTTTGGAGGTCTGGTGGGATGTAGGAAAGATGAGAACAGAATATGAGTATATTAGGTCTTGCTGACATATTTTCAGATGAAGAACTCATTAAGAATGCTCCTGTCAATTCTTAGATGTCCTTAAACTACTTGCTTGCCTGTTCCTTTTTTCCTTCAGATTCTAATTTTTAATCCCTCTGATTAAGTTTGCTGCTTTTTATCCCTTCTGGCATAGCTCTGATACTTTAAGCATAAGATGATAGATGATGACTAATAGGATGAAGCTGAAAATTGGTTTACTTGTCAGCACCCCAGTAACCACACATCTTTAGAGAGAAATCAGAGAGTGATGTTTGATAAATGAATAAGATCAGCAATGAATGATGTGTTGTAGAACAGGATGCAGCACTGCTAAGATGGAGAGAGACAAACAATGCAATTAAAGCAATCCAGAGATGCCGATGCCTGCATTTTTGGGTGTTGTTTGGTTTTAGGTGAGTTGATGGAAGTATTTTTTTTGCCATCATAACCTCTCATTGGACATTTAGTGTTTGTAAACGTGGAACCCTTCAATGAGAAGTAATAATATCAAAGAGTGTGATAAGGTTTAGTTTTATTCTCTCCTAGTTTAGCTTTTATTTTTTTTCCCAAGTCCCAAAAAATACTGAGAAAAGCTTAGAATAGTTCATAAACCACTAAAGTCTAAGTGTAGTAGATACTAAAAGAATGCCAAATAGTATTTCCCTGGTGTTGCTTGCCCGAACTTTATAGCATTAAGAGCCTGAAATTGCAATTGCATCTAAGAAAAATTGTAAAATGAAGCAATTCCCTTCTTTTGCAAAGAATTGCCTGTGTATTTCATTTTCTTCTACGTGTGCAGGGTAAATTTGAGACCATTTTATTTTTGCACTGCAAAAAGAGAATAAAAGTATAAGGAAATGTGCATAAACATTGGTAAATTAATAGATAATAATCCTGTGAACCCAAAAAAATCTAGGAAATAAAACCACATTTGAGAAGGCAAGCCTGTGGAAATTCAGGTCTTTAAGCAGACTCCACAGTAGCTATATATAGCTAGAGGTATCTAAGAAGTCCAGTTGATTTCACATGTAATCTGCCTACCCTGCTCTGCCCTTCTTCCTCCACATGATCTTATCCCTCCTATGATTCACAGGTTTAAGCACGGTGATCTGGTGCTTTTTGCCTGTCTCGTAGCTCAGGTTGCTGCATACCTCTGAATCTTTCCTGCTAAAACGTTTTGAGAACAGTAATCTGCTGACCAAAATTACAGCTGCTGTGCTGACATTTCGTAACAGCGCAAAGCCAGTCCCATGGCAGATAAATTCATGCTCAAATGTAATCTATGGCACGGGTTATAGTTGGCATTCTTGTCCTATCCTGCTCTTCAACCCCCTCTGGAGTAGCAGAGAATACTGAAATGCCCCTGAATTGGTGCTGGTTTCTCTGTCATAAGGAGCATTTAGCTTCCTGATGTCCTTAATGTACTGCCTAGGCACATTTTGTTTTCCCTGTGATGCCGAATGAAATGCAAATAGAAGAAATCCTCCCTTAAATAGTTCTTAAGCCAAACAAGCATACACGGCAATGTGCGGCGTAAGCACATCTTGGACAAAATCCCTTCTTTGCCTCAACACAATTTGTCATCATTTAAATGCCTGCAAGTATATCTGGGCCCTTGTATTTCACTCTGAGATATGAGCAAGACTGAAAAAAGAGGAGGAAAAAGTACAACAAAAAGACCCCCCACAAACTTCTGTTAAAAACAATTCCAAGGTCTGTAAATGCTAATGGCCAGGACCAAGAGAAAGTAACCATGAGAGGTAAGGTGACAGCCCTTCTAGAATGGGTTTCTGTTATTGAAAATAGTGCAGCCACACTTGAAGGAAAACAGGGGAAATGCGATCTAAATAAATAAAAGAAGAAAAAAACTTCTAAGAAATGGATGTTTACTCTGGCACGCGACCGGCCCACACTGCTTTTGACATATTAGGAAGATTCTTGGCTGGGAGCTCCCAAAAGCACTTAAAAAAGGCATGTGTTTCTTTTCAGAGTAGAAGAGGCTTGGAATGTTTCTTTAAACAGAATTCTTCTGATTTTCATTTTTTTTTTCTTCTCTTTTTAATTTCTCTGCACATTTTGGGACGATTTCCTTAACTCCATTCCTCAGACCATTTGAAATAATTATTTTACTGACTATTTTTGCCAATTGTGTGGCCTTAGCTATCTATATCCCCTTTCCAGAAGATGATTCCAATGCCACCAATTCCAATCTGGTAAGTCCTCAATGGTTATTTAGTCTTACTATTGTGAAAATCCTTTTAAAGTGACCAGACAGACTGTTGTATGCTAAGCAACATCAGGATATCCACCAAAGATGAGAACGGAATCAAGTGAAAAGTGGTTTTGAGTGAGCTATGTCCTTTCAGCTGTTTCAGTTGAACTGGCTTTACAAAGCAGTGTTCCAGCAAGTGTGCTGGTGCTGTATGTGATGCTTTGGTTAACAAATCTCTGCATGCTGCAAAAGTGCTTGGTAAGTTTGAAACTGCAGGGGCTTGCCAAAGAAATCATGGATTGTCTGGTGGGGTTTTGTCTTACAAAGTGCCATTGTGAAATGGATGCTGTCCTCGGGTGATGCATGAGCTCTCGTTTCACAAACAATATATTTGAGCTATGTTTGGTTGGGGTTTTTTTGGTGGTTTTGCTTTCTTTAGTTTTCTTCCCTCTCGGTGGGAGGACAGAGCTTTTCCTCTGTCACTCCTGATACTAATGTTGATGCTTTGGGATAGAGCTGTCCATATGAAAAGTGAGAGTACTTACTTTCGGCTTAGCATGAAGTCATAGTGAAGAATTCTGTTCGCTAAGAACACAACACAAACCAGTTCTGGAATGCAGTCCACTCCATCACCAGAAAACATTTGTCTTCCTGTCAAAGGTGTGAACAAATCTCCTGCTTGTCTGGTTGAATAAGATGAGAACTTGATGCTCTGAGTTAAAGAGTTGGGATGCTATTTCCTGATGAAAATTTACAAAGGTCTAAGCAATTTTAGAGCAACAGAGGAGGAAAACAAGAGCCATGCTTTCAAAGTAGGGGTAATTGGGATGGCTGATAGACATTGTAATTAAAATGATCTGTGCTTGTCTTGGAAGTCAGTCATTTGATTAAATATCTCTTGAAGTTGTGTAAGACAAACTGCAAACTTCAGGACTTTGCTGGAACAGCACTTCCATGTTTAAGACAGCCAAAACCCCAACCAAACAGAAAGCAACTAAAAGATTTGTGTGTTTTTATACTTTGGCTTCTTTAAGATGTTTAAAATTGGGAGCAGGAGGAGAGAGGTGATTGATAACCTTTATCCATTCTCTGTATTGACAGCATCTGTGAGTTAGTCTTGTTTCTCTTCTGCTGCTATCTCATTGTCAGCTTAACTGAGTGTTCAACAGTGCTGAGTTGTGGTGTATTTATTTATAACACTTCAGTACGCTGCCTTTCAAAACTGAGTATCTTCTATTAAAGAGAAAAAACAAAAACTCCAAGCAGATTCAGTTCTTCTGGTGGCTATAAAGGACAGCACATTCACTGCACGTTCTGAGCTGCAAGGTTGAAATGGGAAAATGATGCAGAGTTGGTGCTCAGGGGACTCTTACTTTGCCCTCTTGGACATTTTGAGTTGCAAGGTTGAAATGGGAAAATGATGCAGAGTTGATGCTTAAAGGACTCTTAATTTGTCTTGAATTTAATTGGATGTGGGTGTTTGTCTTATTGAGGAGACTGCTGGCTAATACTAGGTTGAGAGTATATTTGTACTTGGATGAAGTATATTGAAACGATTCTGCATGCAACAAAATATGTGTGCCTTGTGAGCTGAATTGCATCTGTTTTCCAAGATGTATTTTGCATCATTTGGTCAATCTGTCAAAACTTACTTTTGAGTTAGATTTAAAAAACAAGCAAGAAGTATCTCAGGAAGATTTGGAAATGAGAATGAGGAGGCATTGTCAATTTATCTAAATAACTGTTTCACAGAAGGGTAGAGGAAAGGCAACTGGGGAGTCAGCATGACAACACTTGGTTATTTGGGTCTTAATGGGAAAAGTAATTAAAAATGGGGAATGGGCTTTGTGCTAATGAATTTAAGGTTTCTCAGTAGCCTTTGGTCCTGTGATCCCCTGTTAGTCCCTGTTTGTGTTTGTTGGGTTTTGTGTGTTTGATCTTGTATGTCTCTCCTGGCACATGTATACTCCCGTTGGAAGCTCGCTCTTGGAGTCTGTCATATGCTGCATTTGGAAACTTGTCACGGGATTGTGAAGAGTTGTGAGTTGTGATCAGTGAATAAAGTACTGAGCAATAGGGAGGGGAAGTGGAGACAAATGGATGAGATAAAGGTGGAAAAAAAAAAAAAGGTGTTAGTTTTGTCTTGGAATGGGATGATACTGTGATACTGTGAAAGAACAGATGAAACTCGGAGTTAAAGGAAAGCTATTCCAGATGGCAGGAACTACACAAGAGCTGGACCTTGCTCTCAGAGAGCCAAGCCATACATGAAAATGACTAGAAGGAAGCTGAGGTTAGTAGTAAGCTCCTGCTAAAGCTCATGTACTCACTTGATTTATTCAGTTTTACTTCTAAAATGCTGTTTTCCTCCCTGTAAGTATGCATTTTGCAATCAGATTTATTTTGTAACCATGAAGCTTAGAGCTCCAAAGTCTATAATCTGATAGAGGGAGTGTATGACTGCAATGTGTGCACATGGGTTAACAGCCTGCACAGATGTGTACAGAATCTTCCTAACTGCCCAGGAGAAATTTTCACCTGGGTAAGAACTCTTGATTCAGTTCCAATTTGCATTTTAGTTTTGTAAGAGGTAAAGCTACCACAGAAACTCCCACATTCCTGAACCATCCCTAACTTCCTGATCTATGAAGAAACTAACTACAGAAAGCATCTAATGGATAGCAACTGGTTTACAAAGTCTGGAAGTGACAGAAATTT
The DNA here is from genome assembly GCA_013399055.1 of Ramphastos sulfuratus. Taxonomy (NCBI): domain Eukaryota; kingdom Metazoa; phylum Chordata; class Aves; order Piciformes; family Ramphastidae; genus Ramphastos; species Ramphastos sulfuratus. The sequence continues at coordinate 60,491 of WBNM01002528.1, forward strand.
TTCAATAAACTACAGACTGCCTAAGAGCTGAGAGAGGAAAATCTGTCACGTTGCTGGTGATTCCAAATGGCACAGCACGATGAAAACATAATGAGGTTAAGAGCAAGGCTTGGGACTCAGTGGAAGGGACTTGGCCAGGTGTTTGTGCTTGGGACAAACAGCAGGAGAAGATTCCTGTGTTGTTTGATAGCTCTGCTTTTCCTTGTTTGTCCTTACAGGAAGGAAATCCTGTTGCACACTAGTTAAATCTGAAAAAAAGATCTCCTCTGATCATATCTGAGCTTATAATGGGATGGCACCTTCAGACTAATTTGTAATTGAGGAGGGGCAGCCTCTGCTCTTTGGTAGCAAAGGACAGGACCAGAGGAAATGGTTTCAGAATGCACCAGGGGAGGTTCAGGCCGGATGCTAGGAAATATTTCTTCCCAGAGAGGGTTCTCAGACATTGGAATGGTCTGCCCAGGGCAGTGCTGGAGTCCATCTCGGGAGGTGTTGAAGCAGCCTGTGGAGCTGGCGCTTAGGGACATGGTTTAATGTAGACCCTGCAGTGATGGGTCAAAGGTTGGACTGGATGAGCTTTGAGGTCTCTTCCAACCATATGTTCTGTATGATTCTGTAGTAGCTGAAATGGGACCCTGTGAAAGGAAAGCTGGAATTTCTGCTTGTCTGTAAGTGCTTTTGCCACTTGATGTTGTGGGAATGCCCACCTATGGAAAGGGGGGCTTGCCTTTCAGGAAGATACACCTGCTTTATTCACTGGTGGATGATGGTAGTACCCATCTCATCACCTGATTCCTGTACAGAAGAAAAGAAAAAAAAAAAGTTTTGTTAACCTTTTTGCATTTGCAGCAGACTGACACAATAGGTTTGGGTGTGGCTCTGTGTGTGTGTGTATATATATATATATATATATAAAATCATAGAATCATAGANATTTCTAGTTGCTGGCATATCAAACTTCAGCATTTTTTGTATCAGAGAATCCTGAAGTCAGTATCTTGAACCATCTCTCGTTTTTCTTGTGCAAAGTGCAGGTGAGGGAGTCAGGAAAAGAAAGGATGTCTTTTCTGGAGAGGCATAAGGAAAAATACTGCTCAAAAAGGTCTTGGTTCTCTTGTGCTGTTGCTATCAGCCTACTGTGTGACAGTTTCCAGCTAGCAGCTGATAATACAGGAATAAGATATGCTAGCATTAGGGGTCAGGTGCAGGGTAGGACAGAGCAGATGCCAAGCTAACAAGCTCTCATAGGTTTATTAGCTTGGGCCTCATGTCAACACTGCTGCAGCTGGGGTGAGTTACAGAATTTGAAAGGTGAGGAGTGGCAGAAGCTGGAAAAGAGGGACTGAGAAGGCTGCAAAGGAATCAAAATCAGGATGAGGAGAGAAAAAGAAAGGAGATTGTCCTAAAAAAATCCTTGAGGACTTCCTCCAGAAAGACTGAGTCACTGACTTGAGTGATGCCAAAGAAGTTCAGTATGATGGAATTTAGACTCAACATCTCCCAAAGTCCTCAGAAGCCCTGCTGCTGGCAGGGAGAGGCAAGGTGAAAGAATATGCATTGAGGGTAAGAGGAAGACATTAAAGCTTCTCTGTGGGTTTTGATGTTGGCATACTGCTTGCCTTCGGTGAATTGCTGTCTTGGTTTTCCTAGCTGCTAAGGGGTTGGTTACTGCTCTCCTAGTGAAGGTAGTTACTCAGTGCCTTGTGTCATGCAGACCATTACAAGGGATGCTGCAAAGGACTGTCAAGAAAAGAACAGGATCTGTAGCAATAAATTCCACACTAGTGGTCACTAACTGAACAGGAAGGTGTCATGGAAGATATGTGTCCTGGCTTGCCCAGGCATGATCCCATGGTCCCCTCCCCTCTGCTGTGGGGTGCGTGTGGGAGGGGGAAGCAGAGCACAGGGAGGAGATAAAAGGCTTGGAGACACTCACTTTGAGGGCCCAAGACTTGCCCAGACTTGTTCTTTCCCAAAGAAGGGAAAGCAAGCTCCTGACTTCCCCTAACATGGCCAGGTTTGGCAAGGTGCCATTCTGATTGGTGAAGCTCTGTGGTCCAAGGGGCCATTACATTCGGGCAAACAACAAATGGGCTTTTGCCACATGCCTGCTGCTGCTTTTGCCTCTGCTTTTGCCTGCTCTGCCCTGCCACATTGTACTCTGCTTTGCCTGCAACGACTTTCAAGATGCTGACAGAACTCCCTTCAAGTGTTTGGGTACTGTCTGATAGTATTTTGTGAGTAAATATTCAAAGCCTCTTTGTAAGAAATTCTGTAGATTCTGTTGTGCCTTCTGCCCAAGCGGAGAAAGGAGCCTCTCTAGTCCCCGAAGGAGTAAGCACTATTAATTGAAGCTAAGAACCTCTTTCCAGTTTTAAGTTTAATGTTTGCATTTACCAGTTGTTTCTTAAGTGTTCAAGTTTGCCTGTGTATAAATATCCAAACTGTGAGTTTTGAACACTGTAAATTTTTCTGGTGAGATATGATGTTAATAGACAATTTTCATAGGCATTACCAATCTTCACCTGGATATCAAAATTAATATCAATTATTAATTTTGCATAATTTGTAACAGAAAGGTAGGAGGTAGGATGGGAGCCTCAGCTGTCTGCACTGGTCAGGGCAGAATTTCGTTTCCACAGAGAAGCACACAGAATAGTTTTGGCACAGTTCGCCCCTGTGCACTGAATTGATTTGAGAGGAAGTTTTAACTTTTGATGCTTAGATTTACAGCCCTTGTGTCTTTCTTTTAACATAGTGGTGTCATTTCCTAACTTTTCTGAAGACCAAACTGGTAAAGCTGAGATTAAGACCTATATGTGTTACTAGCATGGCCAAACTGTTGGGTTCCCTGGTTAGGCTTCTGTCACTGAGGTTGTCTGGGTCATTGAGCAGCAGCAGTAAGGGATGCTTCTCTGTGAAGATAGGTTTGGGAAAGTTTGGCAGTGGGATTCACAGGTTTTTTCACACAACAGAGGAATACTGAGTTCTGCTCCAGACTCTGGAAAAGAATAGACTCCAAGGGCTTCTCTCTACCTTTAGAAAAAGTTGTGGGCTTTTCCTGTCTCTTTCCTCCAGTAATGTCTTTTCTGAGCCTTGCTCCATCTCAGCTCTAGTTATCTGAACTATAACTCTTCTTCAGTCCTGCCATTTATGTTCCTTTTTGTTTACTGGACTTCAGGTTTCTTATCTCTCTACCATTCCATTAGCAGTTTTGTGTCTTGCACAGGGCTTGCTCTTGACTCTCAAGCAAATCCCATCCTGCTTCTCTCTGTGCCAGTGGTCCCTTTGTCTTCTGGTCTGTGCTGCTTGTTGTTTACCATCTCTTGATCTTTGCTGAGGTTTCTTGTGGCTGTCCCCAGTTTTCGTTGCCTTTTAAGTCTTTGCTTCACCAAGGAATTTTTCTCCTTCTAGGCCAGCTTCCATCAGACCTGTCTCTTGCTTCCTCTTTTTCCTCCTGTCTCCCCTTGGCAGTAGTTTCATGTTATTCACCTGTTTTCTCATTTGATCTCAGTGCTATCCTCACTCAGCTTCAGCTCTCTGACAAGTTTCTAAAATTCCTTTCTGCTTCCAAACCTGGTCTCTCTAATCAAGCAATCCCAGTGCTCCTTTCAGCTTCTTCTTTCTTACTGTCAAGCTCCATTCTCAACACATTGGTCTCCCAGCCCAAGCACGTCCCTGGTTTTACTGTAGCCCTTTTGCTTTTGAAATCAGGTTGCTTTCCAGGGATCTCTGCACACCAGTGGCAGAAGCACAGAGAGAGTAGCCCCAACTCAAGAGTTCAGTTTCTTTATTTCAGCTCGATTCAGACCCGTTAAGAAGAGTTATTACACACATCCTTGAAAGCCCTTGCTCAGCTCTGTGGATGTGACATGTGCATGCAGGTCTGCAGAAGCTGTAAGGTGCCTGATTAGTGTTTGGAATAACAGTTTGGATGTTAAGTCTTACCAAGTCTCTGTGGAGCATGTGCAGATGGAGGATTTTAAAAGCCATTCTGGCCAAACTTATATGGGTAGGCAAAGCAAAAGATGCAGCCCTTACTCAAAAGCCATTAATTTGGCAGTTCATCTGACCTTGTTGCCAAGAATGTGATCACTACAGTAAAAAGTTGTTTAGATAATTTATTTATTTAAACTGGCATAAATCAATGGACATTTAAAAACAAGTTTGTCTGAAATAGTGCATGAATATTCAGCCTGAAAATCCAAACTGGTAAAGTCACAATTAAAAGCAGCTGGAAAAAGTATTTTAATAACAGAAAGGATTGGATAGTTATAACGGATGTGGTGCTGGAGATTCAGCTTCATTAATGTCTTCCATATTAAGATGCAACAGGGTGTCTCATTGAATCAGTGAGATACTGAAAAGCAGCATAATAGGCTTTTAGAATTAAATAATCAATTATATATAATGCTGTAACAATATCCAGTACATTTATATTATGCAGTATATAATGGAGTGAAAAGAAGAGGATTAAGAGATACAGACCTAGGGGAAAAGTAGGTGTCAGATTTCTTGAAAGAGAAATATGTGCCTTTGAAGCAAAATTAAACCATCAAAGAAGAACTGGGCTGGTTTGAAGAAGCTGCAGAGGGAGGACTTTGTACAGTGCAGAAATGGGGTACTCCTACTGGCTTACAGTAGGACCTTGGAGTCCTAGTGGACAGCAAGTTCTCCACAGGGCAGCAATGTGTCCTTGTGGCCAGGAGGACCAATGGTATCCTGGGGTGCATCAAGAAAAGTGTATTCAGCATGTGTAGGGAGATTCTTCTCCCCCAGGCCTAGGGTGGTTCTTTGCCTCTACTTTGCCCTGGTGAGAGCACATGAGGAATACTGTGTCCAGTTTTGGGCTCCCCAATTCAAGAGAAGCAGGGACCTGCTGGAGAGAGTCCGTCGGAGAAGAAGGAGGACTGGGGACTTAAACGTCTCCCCTGTGGAGAGAGACTGAGAGCCCTGGGGCTATGTAGTCTGGAGAAGGCAAGGCTGAGAGGGGATCTGATCAGTGTTCATAAGTATCTGAGGGGTAGGTGTCAAGCAGATGCGGCCAAGCTCTTTTTGGTGGTACACAGCAATAAGATGAGGACAACAATAAGACAGCCAGCAGTGTGCCCAGGTGNCCGAGAGGTTGTGGAGTCTCCTTCTCTGGAGACTTTCAAAACCCACTTGGATGCATTACTGTGCAAACTACTCTGGGTGATCCTGCAGGGGGGTTGGACTTGGTGATTTCTGGAGGTCCCTTAAAATCTCTCATGTTCTGTGATTATGTGTGATTCTTTGACTGTAAGTTGTAGGGGAAAAAAAAAAAAAGTTACATAAGCTAGTCCAAGTCTCTAGAAACAGTAACTGAAGTTGGCAGGATGAATGTTTCTGTGTTAGCGATTCTGAAATTTTAACCAGGTATTTTGGGCTTGATTGATGTCAAGTTTCATTAGTTTAGTCCAAACATGAAGCTATTTACTCAGTTTCATTAGACAGCTCTGATTACCATTTCCCCTTTTAAAATTTCTGACTTCCCAAGTATATGTTAGATTTTTATTACTTTTTATTTCTTTTTTAGGTGATACTTATTCTTGCTTACCAAATATCAGTGCCCTGTTGTTGATGTTGTGGTTTTGGTTTTGTTTGGGTATTTTGGGGGGGGTAGTTTTTTTTGGTTGGTTGGTTGGGGATTTTTTGGTTTTGTTTTGTTTTTGTCTTCCTCCTGTTACTGAAAGATAGGAAAAATGTGGAAGCAGGCCAAGTAAGAGATTTTTAAATATGGTTGGTTTCACTGCAGTCTAATTTTTGCCCATGCAAAGTATCACTGTCTTCTAAAAAGAGAGGAAGTTTCCAAAGTGGCATCTACTTTCTGTATTTTCTCTTTGGCGTAAGTATCCTTATCCCTCTGGAAGTCTGTGGGATGTTAGGCTTCTGTTCATGAGTTCAGCAGAATCCTTTTAATAATGTTAGGAAATAAGCATTCCTGTCTAGATGGTTTTACAGATGAGCATGAGATTCCTTTCTGTATGGTTTGTATTGTACCACATTCCTGGGTTTTCCATCAGGCAGACTTCCCATTGGCCTCACTGGATTTACGTGAGAGTCACTCGAGTCCGTCCCCTCATTTAGTGTATTCTATTGACAAACAATTGCTGGAGCGCTGGGGTTTGCTGACGTCTGCAAAGTCACTGACTCTAAGGGCAGTACTCCCTGTATTTGAGAAACCTCAACAACTTCTCATAATTCCCTTAGAAAGGAAAGAATGGATGTGCTGCTTGCCAAGGGCAGGATTGCCAAAAGGGAAGAATGTTTTGTATGTTCATCCAAATTTTGACTAGCTATTCCTCTTGAGGACAATTCCTATTTTTTTCCCGTGTTTCCTAACTCCTAAGACATGAAGCTCCTTATTTCATACTATCTCTTCAGTCCTTCTGGATGGATGACAACCTGGACTTCAAAGCAAGCTAAAACCATCCTTGAATTTCCCTTCTGAGAAACACTGAACGCTTTATAAATGGGTTTGTCTACAAGCTTATGGAACAAAATCTCTTTCCCTATACAGTAACCACGATGAGGCTATCCTTACCAAAGAGATTTTTCTCTTAGGAATATCATGTTGGAAGCTCACCAGTTAGAGGAAGACTTCCAGTAGGCAGCAGGAAATACTCAGTAACGTCTCTTCAGTGTGCTGCATTTCTGGCAGATGCCGAGGAGTTGGCACAGCAGATTACCTCCTTAAGGCTTGCTTAGCAAATCCTGTTTTCCCTAGGCAAGGGGGCTGCTCCATCTTTGGGCTGCAGTGTTTTTCTAGCCTTTTTGCTGTGATCTTAATAACACACAATGGTCTGCAGAACACTAAGGAATGTGTATTTTGCTCAGTTGAAACACTTCAAAGATGTATAAATGTAAAGTTTTATACTGCATGATGTAGAATGATGTCTCGATGCTCATGGTCAGCTTATCCATGCAGACTCTAACCACAGAACCATAGAATGGTCTGAGTTGGAAGGGACCTCCAAAGCTCATCCAGTCCAAACCCCTCTGTCATCAGCAGGAACATTCTCAACTAGATCATGTTGCCCACAGCCCTGTCCAGCCTCACCTTGACTATCTCCTGGGATAAGGCCTCAACCACCTTCCTGGGCAACCTGTTCCAGTGTTCCACCACCCTCCTGGTGCAGAACTTGTTCCTAACATCCAATCTAAATCTGCTCTGCTCTAGTCTGAAGCCATTGCCCTCGTCCTGTCCCTGCAGGCCTTTGCAAACAATCTGTCTGCAGGACTCGTGGCCAAGGGGCATACACACTCTTTGAAAACTGCTGCCTTCCTGCAGCTATGGGTTGTCACTTGGTACCACTGCTAGAGCATAAACAAACACCTGTGCACTAACTTTGGCAATGACAGGAGTAAGATGCCCAGCTCCTACAGTAAGAGCTTTTCAAAAGTATGTATGTGGCTTAGTAGCTGTCTTGGCAACTCTGCAGCCATTTTTTCAGACTGTCCTGATAAACTTGTGCCAATGGAGTCTGAGGTTTTGGAATTCTTCCTTTTCTGCTGGCTTGCTATTGTCTGTTGCTCACTATTGTCTAGCTTATATTAGCAATTGAAGCTATCATTTGCATATGATTATCTTCATCTGGTATGTTGAAATGTTTTTCTAGTTAGCAGTAAATGTGCTTAATCTCTTAATATTACTCTTTGATCTGAAGCATGGTGACTGCCTTTTATGTGGACATTTTCAAATGCTTTAGTTCTAATACCCTCAAATGTAAAACCTCACAGAAAAGTGGAACTTGCATATTGTTTTATTATCATTATTTTTATCCATGCAAAAACCACTTACAGTGCTGTTATCCTTGTGTGGCCTTATTATTGGCTAGAGTCACTTTAAAGCAAGAATCCTTGTTTAAATGAGATGAAACAGCCAAACGTGTGGTCACTAAGATTTTTTTAAAAGAGATCTGGTTGCATAATTGTTTCACAATCTAAACTTGTATTTAAAAACAAACAAACAGAAAGTTTCTCCTCATTATGGTCACCAAGATAATGTCCGAATCTGAACAAAAGCACATCAGTGTCTGTCAGGATTAGTTGACTGAAACTGCAAGATGAAATAACATGGAAGAGAATGAACAGCTCCTCTTCACCTTTAGCTGTTCTTGTCAAATCATAACAATGACAAACTAAGATCTCAAACACAGATTCCATTTTAGGTGAGACTTCCTCATCTGTCACCTTTGATGCTCCATTAAAAAATGAAAGTTGGTCGGAAAATTGCTTGGTCACTCTGCTTATGATGTGAGAGAGTTCACATTCCTGGATCTCATTTCTAAGTCTGAGATAAATTGCAATTCCTGAAGCTCCTAAAAGCTGGGATGGTGGTGAGTTGTAACTCCCCTTGTGCATGGTACCGTAAAGGGTGGCTAGCAGGAGGATGGAGAACCCCTTTTGAGAAGGAGTCCCATGGAAAAGACAAGGGGTGATGGGAACAAATTACTACTGGGGAGATTCCCTTTGGACTCCATAAGAAAGTGTTTCCCCATGAGAACAGTCAAGCCTTGGAATCATCTCCTAAGGGAAGAAGTCAATTCCACTACAATGGACAGTTTGAAGACTCAGCTCAAAGGCTCTGGCCCAGCTCATTCCAACTACACCTTCACCTAGAAAGGTTGGACCAGATGATCCTTGAGGTCCCTTCCAACCTGGCATTCTGTGAGTCTGTGACTTGTAGCAATGTAGGAACAGGTATCAGGGCACTTGACTGCTAATGACTGTTTTTCTGTAGAACAGGGAAATCTACTGCCTCTGCTCTTTAAAGACACTGCTGTACCTGCAATAAAAGGAAGGAGATAGAGGAATTCCAGGTTCCCTTTCTGTTAAATACCTCAGATGCCTCCTGACTCCAGGAAGCTAACTATGCACTTGCTTGTGCAAATACTGAGTAGTATTTGCTGAGTGCACAGCTCTAGTAATAGAGTGCTACTATATCCTCATCTGGAGTTTTCTATGAAGTCCAGTGCTGTGTGTCAAAGTAAAAGCAACTGAAAGAGTGACTGAAGGAGCTGGGGCTGGTTAGTTTGAAAAAAGAGGAGGCTGAGGGAAGACCTCCCTGAAAGGAGGTTGTGGAGAGGCTGCTGCTGGTCTCTTCTCACAGGCAGTTAGTGACAGAACAAGAGGGAACAGCCTCAAGCTGCAGCAGGGCAGGGTTAGACTGGACATTAGGAAGAATTTTTTTTCCCAGCAAGAGTGGTCAGGCATTGGAATGTGCTGCTCAGGGATGTGGTGGAGTCACCAACCTTGGATGTGTTTAAAGGTCATTTGGATGTGGTGCTTGGAGATATGGTTTAGGGTGAACCTTGTAGAGTAGGGTTCTGGGTTGGACTTGGTGATCCCAAGGGTCTTTTCCAACCTGGATGTTTCTGTGATTCTGTAAAGAGAACAATAGGTAAAAGGCATCTGCATGTAGATATCCAGGCTTGGTATATTGCTGTGATGTACACCCAATGGTGCATTGATTTCTACCAAAAAGAAAAGGCTAAATCTCCTTTGAACCAGACAACTCATATCCTAATTTTGGAAGTCCCTTATTCAACCTGAACCAAGTTTTAGCTGTGAATCAAGTCACCGACTTTTTTTATAGCTCTTATCTTATTTAACATTTTCACTGTGCCCTACTTCTCATTTGACAATTACATAATTTTTATCCATCTCAGGGGTGTGATGCTTTCATCCTGACATAAATAAGTTCTTGTTTATAGCAGTTCAAACTCCAGCGTTCTCTTTAACTTAGTCAAACATTCAACGTGATTTACAACACACTTCAAAATGACATTTCAGTTTCAGCTTTTTTTCCCCCTAAATTATTTTAAAACAATTATATAAACACTAATGGCCAAATCTATTTTGTCTCAAATTGGCATCGTCCCTATGTTAAAACCACCACCTTCCTACTTTGTTTTCCTATTGAAGCATTAGACTGGTGCCTTCAAGAATTTGATAGTCCATAGGGGAAAAACAAGCAGATGAAGTTGAATGTTTTAGCCTTTCAGAGGCCAGGATATAGGAGAATATGCTAGGGTCTTTTGGTAATCTTTCTGTGCTGAAATCTTATGGAGTGAAATAAAAAGAGGAAGAAAAAAATATATGCTGAGATATGTTTGTAAATTCCCAGAATGTCTATTTATACAGCATTTCTCCTCTCCTTCTACTCTGCCCTGCTAATGCTGCATCTGGAATAGTGTGTCCAGTTCTGGGCCCCTCAGTTGAAGAAGACCTCAGGGAACTGCTTGAGAGAGTCCAGCCCAGAGCCACAAAGATGATGGAGTGGAACATCTTCCTTAGGAGGAGAGCCTGAGGGAGCTGGGGCTTGGAGCTTGGAGGGGAGGAGTCTGAGAGGCGACCTCATTCATGTTTATCAATATGTAAAGGCTGAGTGCCCAGAGGGTGGAGCCAGGCTCTGCTGGGCGATGCCCAATGACAGGACAAGGGGCACTGGTGGAAATTGAGGCATAGGAAGTTCCATGGAAACATGGGGAAAACTTTTTCCCTGTGAGGGTGAGAGAACCCTGGAACAGGCTGCCCAGGGTAGTTGTGAGTCTCCCTCTCTGGCGATATTCAAGGCCTGCCTGGATGCATTCCTGTGTGATCTGGTCTGGCAGGGGAGTTGGACTGGATGAGCTTTCAAGTTCCCTTCCAGCCCCTAACATTTTGTGATTCTAATTCTGCTGAATTTTGAGTGTGTCTAGAGCAGTCACCTTACAGAAAATATATCTATGAGGGACATAGCATTTAAAAGGTTTAAAGAGCTAATCTAGGGAAAATACAGTGCAGCACTTGGGAGAAGTAAGTGCTGATACAGCTACAGAAATATTTCTGATAAATATCTCTTGAAAGAACTTCAGTTCTGACTGACAGCTCCACTTTGGAAATGTTTACCTTTGCTTTCATGTTCCAATATCGTACTGCAAAAGGATGGCACAGAGATACTGATCCCCTTCCAGAGGAAGAGATATCCCAGCTTGCTGCATTCAAAATGCTTCTTGTGTACTTCTCTGCTGTATTCATCTTGGTTACTCAAGTCATTTTCCATGGTAGGCTCAGGTATGAATCTCAAGCAGTGCGTTTAAAGCAGACAGTGTCTTTTGTGGTTCGTTCCCCACCTCCAGCATCTAGACCTGAGCTAACATGGCTCCCAGCCTGTGTGCCTGCTGCTACTCTTCAATTAAATAGAGGTTTCATTGGGTGGTAATGTTAGAAGTTGCACACTTTCCCTATTCTTTAAAGAATAATCATTTCCAAAGAAGGATTTTTGAATCACTGGTTCTTCAGTATGTCTGGGGTTTTTATTTGCTTCATTTTTCTCTTTAAAACCTCTGTTTAACTAATACACTGAAGCCGAGCTTAGGAGATCTTGAGGGCCAGGATTCTGGATGTTTCTGGGTGGTGCTCATAGCCACTTGTCCCACTGAGGGGCTGTGGCAGGCCTTGTCCCTGTCATTCCCCATGTCTAACAAAAGCACATTCTCATGCTGTCACAGACACTCAGGGTAACTGGCACCAGTCTGGAGGCTTCTCCCTTCTCCCTGCATGCGGACGCACACAGCAGCAGCTGCATGTGTAAGAGAAGTGCCTCTTCCTTGCACCTTCGCTTTTGTCTCACTGGGATGGGTAGCAGGTCCCTTTGTGCAGGAAACTGTTCCACTTCTGAAATAGTTGCAGAGCAGGTGAAGCCTTTTCGGTGTTCTCCTGTGGGTGACTGTTTTGAGCTTTGATCAGGACAGAGTTGAAAATTGCCTCTAATCGATGCATCTGCATATGCCCAATGGGCAGAGGGCTGAACGCAGCAAATACAGTGCTAAACACATTGCTCTGTGTGCCTGTGGCTACAGAAACTGATGTGCCTTTGCTGTTCCAGCCCAGGAGGCAAACTGTGCTCAGCAGAGCCTTTGACCTTTTGAAAGCATGAAAATCCATAGGGATCTGAAAATGATTCCTTTTTTTTTAACTGCTTAAAATAAAGTGGCCTATGACCTCTTGAAAGTATGTCTGACCCTGTGGGATTAGGGAGAGACCAAATAAACTAGACTGTAGCAGGACCCAGAGGTGAGCACAAACTCAAATGTGGAGGCAAACTCTATAGATCAGACTATGTTGTAGAGTGGTAGGTGGTGATTTCAAGTATCAAGTCCTGCTTTCCACTGGTCATATAAATTTGTGCAATAGTGCCTTTATTAAGAAAAGTGGGGATGTGTATTGCATAATTGTAAGGACAACCTCATTTCTAATTTAAAGCTGCTCAAGAATAATTTAACCTGAAAAAAAAGAGGATTTTTCATGCCTCCATACATTCTTCTCCTACTACTATGCACACAAAATATCTTTTTTGTCTCCATGTAAATTCTGACAGATCATGCTTTAGTTCTAGGGCAGTTGTCCCTGCTATAAGGACCAATACTTTTTCTGTGTTTTCAGTATTTTCTGATTGTAATTCTTAGATTTGTATTTGTTTGTTTATTTATTTTTCTCACGAAAATACTCAGCAGCAGCAGCTTTGGAGGAGGGACATCAAAGGTAGATAAAGTTATCAATAATGCTCCCACTAGCACAGCATGGAAGTTCCTGGCTCCTCTAGTTCAGTTGTTCCCCTTGGGCGTCCCAGAATGTTATTAGCCAAATCTTATTCAAGAGCTTTGCTCCCATCCTTGTGTTTGGTTGACCTTGCACATGATTCAGAGGCCACTCTGAAGAACTGTTTTTCTCTAAGAGGAAATGACAGTTGGATAAGTTTGGTCTTCATTCCTTTATCCTGTGCATATGCCTTTGCTTTTGGCTGCACTGGAGACCATTGTCTAATAGTGCTGCTTTTACAGAATCAAAGGCATTCAGACTGATCTCAGTTGATTAAGTGAATCTCATGTGAACAGCTTGCAAACAACATGTTCTATTTCTCCTGCTGTTTGGCTCCTCCTGTCATGTCTCTCCATCTTCTCCCCATCTTTACCTGCTGAAGCCCCACATTGGGTGCCAGTAATGATGTAATTACTCTATGCTGTTGACAGCAACTACATTTTAATAGGACTAGAGAGCAGGAGTCTAGGGGCTGTCAGTCTGATGTATTTGCTTGCCATATTAAACCCTGTTATGTTAGGTCTCCTGATCTGAATCAGAGAATCAAGAACTGCTCTCGTTGAGGATGCCCCTGCTGACTGCAGAGGGGGTTGGACTGGATGACCTTTGGAGGTCCCTTCCAACCCACAGCATTCTGCGATTCTCCGATTCTGTGAACTGAAAGCTTGTAAACAAATCCAGATCTTGCTTCTTGAGACAGAGATGAGAACATATTCTCCCTCATCGTACCTAAGTGAGAAAAGTGGTGATGACTGTAAAGCAAACAGTGAGGGGGAAATGGCTCATAGAATAATGTGCAGAAAAAAGCAGCAAGTGCATTTGAAGAAGCCCTCATGTTATGCCTGGCCAGCAATTTGTTCAGACATTTAATGTCAGAAGAAGAAATTGTTTCTGCTTCAGGATATTTGCCATTTTCTTTGCAATACTGAAATACTGGATACAGATCCTAAATGTTTTGGAATCTAATCTTACCATGTCCATCAAATGACCATGCTCGAGGTATTTATTGATGATTCTGAATAAATCCTAGATGAAGAGAACACCACTTGTCATGGAGTGAGTAAAATCCTGGGCGTGATGCCAGGCTCTCAGGGACAGTTTTGCCTTTATGGCATCTAGTGATTTATAGTTGTCTCTGCTTCCATCACTGAGTGCTAGAACAGGGAGAAGGGAGGAGGGAGGAAAGCAAAAGCACTGTGTTCTGACATAGATATTATGTACATGAAATTTAAAATCTTGTCATTGCCTCAACATTTCCAGGGGGGTAGAGCTGGGGAGGGTAGAAGGGGGTCAACTACAAACTTTGTATGAAATTTATCCTAGGTTATTTTTTTCATTCTGAAATGCTCATAATCCTGCAACAGCAGAAGCTGGTTTATGGTAAATAATCTTAGGCTGAACTGCTGATAAAGAGGCTGGGTTCTTGGGAGAATTTTTCTTGCTGCTTAATAAGGTTTTGTTTCGGGGAGCAAAAGTTCATTTTCCAGTCTGCTTTCACTGAATCCTAGAGACATCTGTGCATGTTAAAGGTGGGAAATGAGCAACACATAGAAAGCCTTCAATAGAGCCTTTCTTTTTTTTTTTTTCTTCCCAGTTTGCCAGCTTATTAAAATTAATTTCTGCATTTGGGAGCTGACTGACTTGTGCAAGGAGCAGTAGTTTCCACATATTCCTTATAGCCTTACAGGAAAATATCATTCCCAGATAAAAGTTGAGTCAGGAGAGAGAAATGACTCATTCTTTGTAGCGTTCACCTCTGACATTATTTCATGAGCAATGAAGTGGCTTAGTCTGAAGTATGACTGTTGTATAAGAATGCAGAAAGTTTACATTAACTCTAGGGGAGAAAGGGAACAAGAATTTGGAAGAGAGGTCCCCTGAGGGTTGCAGTGGACCTTCAAACTGCAATATGCTGAGAAAGTCTCCTGGACTGTAAATAATTGAGGACTGGGAGACTGTGCAGGAGATGTACATGGCTTTCTGTGGAGGAGATGTACATGGCTTTCCTGGTGTTTCGTTATGGTCACTTTTGGAGGCACAGCACTGAGTTAGATGAACCCTTTTATTTGTGGGGGCAGAGGATGGGGAAGCCTGAAAATCAGAACTGTGGGATTCAGACTCCAGAGAAAGTTCAAGGCTTTCTGTTTTAAGATTTTGTGTCTAACCTTCTGCTGGCACAGGGGGAAGGGAAAAAAAAAGGAACAAATGTATTTTGAATACCTGAGGCTCATGATGCTGAAACTGTCTTTTAAGGTCAGGGAGCTTTGCTTTTTAGTGCATTTGATTTAAAAGAACGTAATTGTAAGTGAAACTGAAGATCATTTGTTTGTTATTGTAATTAAATCTGATGAATGAGGGAAGTTCAAGGTAGTCATTTAAGAAGCTCATACTGAGTCAGTAATGTAGAGCCACCAAACTCTGGTAGACATCTGAAAATGCCTATTGACCTCAAAGTGTGAATTCTATTGGTAATAAGCTTTGGCTTCATACATATTGTGGGCTTAGGTCCAAATGAATTTGGGAAATGAAATCTGAATGTGAGGCTAGACCTTGAGTACTGTATTCAGTTCTGTGCCCCTCACTACAAGAGGGATGTTGAGGTTCTGGAACATGTTCAGAGAAGGACAAGGTTTGTGAGGGGCCTGGAGCACCTGGGCTACGAGGAGGGGCTGAGGGAGCTGGGGGTGTTCAGGCTGCAGAAGAGGAGGCTGAGGGCAGACCTCATTGCTCTCTACAGCTCCCTGAAGGGAGAGTGGAGCAAGGAGGGGGCAGCCTCTGCTGCTTGGTGGCAAGGGACAGGAGCAGAGGAAATGGTTCTAAGCTGCAGCAGTGGTGGTCCAGGCTGGATGCTAGGAAATATTTTTTCCCAGAGAGGGTTCTCAGAGTTTGGAATGTTCTGCCCAGGGCAGTGCTGGAGTCTCCACCTGTGGAGGTGTTTAAGCAGCCTGTGGAGCTGGCACTTAGGGACATGGTTTAGTGTAGACCCTGCAGTGCTGGGTGGAAGGTTGGACTGGATGAGCTTTGAGACCTCTTCCAACCGGATGTTTGCTGTGATTCTTTTTAAAACTATTCATAGAGAATTTCCTTCCTTCACATCCCTTCACATGGGAGAATTTTTCCCAAGAACATCACTTTAATTCCATCTTACTGATTTCTTATTTTGACTGATCTTCAAAGCTGTGACTTTCAAACCTAAAGCACCAGCAGTTCCTGCCAGGGGATAATATTGTCCACATATCTTAAGGTAGCATTGTTAACAAACACTACTAAATTCTGTGCTTTCCTGAATCATGGATTGTTCAAAGCACAGGTGAAAGTATTCTTCTTATTTATATAAATAAGTTTTGGTTTGGTTTTTTTTTTTTTTTTTTTTAGTTCAGTGACTGTGAAGCAGAGTATTCAGCAAAAATTCTTCATCTCAGAATGGCACACAGATTTGAAGAGCGGTATTAAGCTGAGATGGCAGTTTTAGCTGGAAACTGAGGAGGAAGGAGGCAGATACCATCACAGTGTTGGTTTGTTCATTTATGGTATAGCCTCTCTTAAAAAAAAAAACTTTTTTAAAATCTAATTTTCTTTTCACACTGCAGTAGAGCGAGAGAATTGGAAATGTGAAGTGACACAATGAATCCTGCATTTGAATCTTGGCAATGTAGGGTCACAAAGAAGCTGACAACTTCAGACTTATGACACCTTTTTTTCTATTCGTGGTGTCCTTCAGTTGCTTTATTTCAAGGAGTTTTTAGTGGAGAGTCACATACAAGGACTGCAAAGGAGATGGCAGGACCCAAGACGTTTCAGCCCCTCTCCGAGGAAAACAGACCTAGCAGCATGGTCTAGATACTGTCCCTATTTTCATCAATTCCCTAGCAAGTTTAAGTCCAGATATAAGTGTCCCAGATATCAGAAAAATGGATCTCTCTAAGGCCTCAGAAACCTTGCCTGAACAGAATCCTTTGTCTTTCCAATTGAGTTCCCGACTAGGGAACTTTCTTAGAAGACAGCTCACAGGAATAGGCTCTGCTTACTACTTGTGTGCATAGCCAAGTGTCAGCTCCAATCACACAGGGATATTCCATCCAATTTTCACAAGGTATTTGCTTCCCTTTTAATCTTTTCACTTTCTCTTTAGAGGAAAAAAAAGCACTTTTTCCAGCGTGGCTTAGCTAGTTCACCAGCTGTGCAGAGGCCATGCTGTAGCCCCTTCAAGACAACTGTGTTGCCTCTGTGTTAGTAATGAAAGATCATTTCTTTGGGCTCAGGAACTAGCCTGGGATGCACTCTCTGGCATCTAGGTCAGTCTCTAGTGTTGTCTGAATTAAAGGTCTGGATGCTGACTCTATGGTGGAAGATATCCTGCTGGTTTTGCATTTGTTTTTGGCATTTTTTAGATTCTCTAGAAAGACAGTTCAGAAAAATTGTTCTGAAAGCCAATAAAAAGAACTTGAAAATGTTTGGACTGAAATATCCCCAGGATGTCATTGGAACCCAGAAGCTGATGCATTTCCAACTCGAGACCCTTTTCTCTATGCATTCTGTTGAATTTTACTGCTAGGTTTACATTTTGTTGATAAGGTTTCTTTTATGGAGCACTGGTGGTTGCTGCTGGTCTGCTGAGGGTGCTGAAGTATTCTGGTGAAACTCCGAATTGCAATTTGAGTCCCTAAAG
This sequence comes from Ramphastos sulfuratus, assembly GCA_013399055.1. Taxonomy (NCBI): domain Eukaryota; kingdom Metazoa; phylum Chordata; class Aves; order Piciformes; family Ramphastidae; genus Ramphastos; species Ramphastos sulfuratus. Next base: position 77,766 of record WBNM01002528.1, read on the forward strand.
GCAGGCAAAGCAAAACTACTGTGTTACATAATCTGTGCTTGGATCTACTTGACTTCTACTTGGCTGTGGTTCTCTTTATCAGCTGATGTGGGGGGTGGATTGGCATGAAGCACCTTCTGGATTTTTTTTTTTTATGGCCTAGAAATATGACCAGAACCCTTCGTGTTATTTCATTCCAATTTTCACAGCTTCTCTAATACTAGAACTGCCATGAAAGAAATAACCTCTCCAGTCCCAGCTAATGGGGAAATGAGAGGTATGCTGATTGCTTCATCACATTTGCTTTCACCTCCAGCATGAGTGAGGTACCTGGATTTAGGACAGGCATCAGCTTCTGCCTGACTCTTACTTCTTCAAGAGAACAATTTTAGCAATGTCAAGAGAAGGTCACAGAGCTCATAGAATTATCACCTGTGAGGTATTAAAGTATTCCCACTTGGAGATTGTAAGTGTAGGTATCATGATAATGCCTTTGGCATTCTAATAGTAGTTAATTTAGTGACTTAAAGAAAAGCAGTTTGGTTCTCTTAGGTACTCTAATGATACACTTTTGGAAAGACTGTGATAATGCATAGAACAAGTCAGTTAAAAAAAGGCTGTAAAGCTCATTGAATTGAAACTTTCTGGTAAGTGATTCATAGCATCACAGAATCACAGAACATATCCAGTTGCAAGACACTTTAAAACTCATCCAGTCCAACCCTCAACCCAACCCTGAAGGGCCAACCATGTCCCTAAATGCCAGCTCCACAGGCTGCTTAAACACCTCCAGGGATGGGGACCCCAGCACTGCCCTGGGCAGACCATTCCAAGGTCTGAGAACCCTCTCTGGGAAGACACATTCCCTGGCATCCAGCCTGAACCTCCCCTGTCACAGCTTGGAACCATTTCCTCTGCTCCCGTTGCTTGGCACCAAGGAGCAGGGGCTGCCCCCTCCTCGCTCCAACCTCTCTTCAGGTAGTTGTAGTCCTAATTCAAGCAGCACAGATGAATCCAGTAAAAATATATACAGCCAAAATTAGGTGAATAACACTTACTGCAGGCTCTGAGAAGGTTCTGATAACCACTTTTAAAAGGACTAATTTAAAACTGCAGAAGAAGATATTTGTATTTTTCTCTCCAGACGAAATGATGTCATTAGCAGAAAACCAGTCCCTGGCAATCCCAAGCATGTGTTTATTTCTTAAAAGAGCCTGACTGGAAAAAACCCAGAAGCTACATTTGCCAGCACTTGATTTGGTTTCCTTTAAGCAAGGTGGAACTATTTGAAATAATACAAGTGAGACAATGTGTAAATACTGAGTTTTGAATCCTTAGGGGTTGTGAGTGGGTTTGTTGTTTTTAAGTGGTATTGGTACCTTGAGGTGCTGCGTCCCAGTATTGATGTGAGTATTCGTGGTGCTGTTGGCAAGGTGCCAGCTCTGAACACATTGCTGTTTAGGACAGGATGTCTACATGTGTGTTTGAGAGGGAGGAGGATAGTCTGTGGTCATCCCTGCTCCTGTGAAAGCAGTGTAGTACCAATCTGCTTCTGACAGGGGATTCAGAACTGAAGCAGTAGGTTGAATTTCAATAGGCTGGAGCTGACTTTGGAAGCATTTTGTGTAACCTTAGAAAATATTTCCAATACAGATTTAGAGTAAACTGTCTTCTGGAGTTTGCTGTTTTGAGGAAGTGCAGCCACATTGTGAAATAATGCTTGAGTAGCACTTAGAAATTGCATCTGCAGCACAGAGTAGTGCATGGATTGATCTGTGCCATCTGTGTCATTAGACTGCAGTAAAAGTATTTGAAGAATCAAAGCACTTAGGAGCCTTAGTGGCAGGCCAGATTCCATTGTGCCAGGCATTACAGAGGATAAAAGATGATCCCTGCCCCAGATCTTTCAGCATACTGTTTGTAAGAAACAACCCTCTGTAACTCAAACAGGTTTCTTTTCCCTGGGTGTGAGCAAAGGATGTGTGCCTTGATACAAGCTGCTATCTGCCAGAGTTTAGCTGGCCATGAAAAGCTGCCTGGAAGTGAGACACATGTGTCATAGCACATCTTGGTCTCTTGTGGTGTATGTCTGCCAAGTGATGTAAAACAAAGGTGCCAAGGCATAGCAGTGACCCAGGTCCAGCAGAGAGCCACTAAGGTGCTGAGGGAATAGGAACCTTATGAGGAGCTGGGGCTGCTTACCCTGGAGAAGAGGAGGCTGGGGAGGAGATCGCATTAGTGCTGGTCAGTATCTGAAGGACAAGTGCCAGGAGGATGGGGCCAGCCCTTCTCAGTGGTGTCCAGTGATAGGACAAGGGACAGTGGACACAAACTGAAACACAGGAGGTTCAGTGCAAACATAATGAAAAACTTCAGCACTTGGAGGGTGGCAGAGCACTGGACCAGGATGCCCAGAGGGCTCCCAGGAGGGGGCAGTCTCTTCTCCTTGGTGGCAGGTGACAGGACTAGTTCCAAGCTGCAGCAGGGGAGGTTCAAGCTGGATGCTAGGAAATATTTTTTTCCCAGAGAGGGTTCTCAGGCATTGGAATGGTCTGCCCAGGGCAGTGCTGGAGTCCCCATCCTTGGAGGTGTTTAAGCAGCCTGTGGAGCTGGTGCTTAGGGACATGGTTTAAGGCTGACCCTTCAGGGTTGGGTTGAGAGTTAGACTGGATCAGCTTTGAAATGTCTTGCAACTGGATGTGTTCTGTGATTCTGTGAGATGTTCTGGAGTCTCCATCTCTGAAAGCATTACAAACCTGCCTGGAAGCGTTTGCTCTGGCTGACTCTGCTCTATCAGTCGTGTTTGACTAGATGATCTTCAGGGGTCCATTCCAACCTGCACCACTCTGCTATCGTAGCAAGTGGCATGTGTCATGGTGGATGAATTCTTGACATGCCTGTATTTAAGAATGTGTGAGTTCATGTAGCATTTTCACTTTCTTAAGCTCTACAAAGCTACCAAAACAGGAGGAAGGGGGTTAGAATTAACCTGTTTTAGCACTTTATCTGTCAGTGTAATATTGACTTTATTTATTTATTATTTTTATATTTCTTGTAAATTATTTTTTCTTTAAGCTATGGTTTCTTATGATACAATTGGCAGAAGTGTCCGTGGGCTCTTGCAGGTCTAAAAGTGCAATCAGCTGTCATTGGATCAAACCAAAAGAAATGAGAATGTAAGGATGCCACTGGATTATCTTTTTGTGTGCTTTATAAAATGAGTTCTAAACTATGATAGATTTCACCTATATCCAATGAATGTAAAACAAGACACACATGAGTGAAAGTTGTCATGGAAAATATGCAACATTATTCTAACATTATGTTGTTACCCTGATTCTCTTAGTTTTGTGATGAGGAAAAAAACCAAACAAACGGGGGGAAAAAAAAAAGGCTTAAAGGCTTAAGCTTACAGTGTTATTTTCAGGCCATGTTTAATGTTATTTTACTACCTTTTTTTTTCTACTTTCCCCTGCCAGAAGGTAAAGCTGATACCCCACAGTAAAAGTCTTGTGCCACCTTCACTGCATGCCACACACAAATTTAAGGCAGCAGGCTGAAATTTGACAGATGGTATTTTTTCCATGCACTGCTAGGTTTGTTACTCCTGGGGTTCCAGCCAGTGGCATGTGCAGGTGTTCCTTGCTGTCTTACTGTGAATAAAAGCTAATCGGGGCTTGAAAATTGCTGAGACACACTTGTGGGACTCTCTTCTTCTGTGTGGTTTCTATAATGGTCCATATTCCAATTACTAGCCATTCTGAAAGGCTAGTGTGATAGCCATGACCCTGGCTTAAAGTGAGTTTTGGCAGCTGTGGGCACATTTTCATCTTGAATTTGCTTGAAGTACTCTACACACTGAGACAGTTTGTGTAGGATAGGAGAGCATGACAGGCCTTTGGTAAAAGACAGTAAGAGAACTCGTTATGAAAAAAATGGTTTGTAACTAGCAGTTTGAAATGAACTCATCAAAATAAGCTTCATCCTTATCTTGTGGCCCTTGCAGTTCTACTCTCTTCTGCCTTCCTCAGTTTCTTACAGCGAGAGATGTACAGTTTCAATTTAGCATCCCACTGCAGAAGCCTTTAAACTTGCAGAGTGATTTGTTATTACACGTTTACATGGTATGAAATGTTTATGTAGGACCAGGGCAGAGAGCAACAGCTTTCTCCTCGATACAGAGTGATTCAAATCAAGTGAAAAATGTGATAATTGAACATCAGTCATTACAGTGAGTCACTATCCTGAAGACTTTATGTTCCAACACAGTAGCGGATTAAGGCAGACTTTTCCATCTTCTCTTCATGCACGACAAGTCATTTGGAAGAGCTGTGCAGCTGGCAGAGAAGAGGTGTGAGCATGTCTGTCTCCTTGATGGGCCTGACAGTCTTCCAGCTACATTAGGTGAAATTAACTGATTGACTGGGGGCAACTTCTAGTTTGTGCCAGGATAAGGAAGAGCACCTTGAGCATGATTTACCTTCAGCTTGTTTTTCACATAGCTGCATTAAGGGTAAATGTATTTGCTAGCAACACAAGTGGTTTTGTTTTCTTCACATCTAATTGTGTGCAGAAAAGTGTGAAATTATTATAAAGATGATAAACTGTAGGATTTACTGCTAAAACAGCCTGGAAAACTCCATGCTGACAGAGCTGGGGTTGTTCAGCCTGGAGAAGAGAAGGCTCCAGGGAGACTGGCCTGCCAGTACCTGAAGGGGGCTACAAGAAGGCTGCAGAGAAACTGTTTACAAAGGCCTGCAGGGACAGGACAAGAACAATGGCTTCAGACTAGAGCAGAGCAGATTTGGGTTGGATGTTAGGAACAAGTTCTTCACCATGAGGGTAATGGAACATTGGAACAGGTTGCTCAAGGTGAGGTGGGGCTGTGGGCAACCTGATCTACTTGAGGATGTCCTTGCTAAGTGCAGAGGGGATTGGACTGGATGAGCTTTGAAGGTCCCTTCCAACCCAGACCATTCTGTGATTCTTTGTGACTTCAATGCAATAATGTAATGATTATCACATTTTGATTATGCCACATACTTTGACATAAGAGTTTTACCTGTAGGAATCAGTAAACTTTATTGCAGCTCTTCCCACATATTCATGAACTTCCGATCCCCCAGTGGTGTGATAGAGGCTTTGTGCTTTCCCATGGCAATTCAGAAGCTGGTCACTACCTAATATAGATCATCAGACTAGATGAATGGTTTGACTCTCTTGAATATTACATGGGTTCTTACTATGAGTTTATTATTCTCTACTCTGAGTTCATTTGTATGGAAGTAATGGAGCTATCATCCTGTGGTTGTGCTTGGAATTCAGTAGTGTGAATATTGTTGTCTCTGATCAGGAATGTTAAAATTTGTATTATTGATAATATCAATGTACAGCCAAGAGTTTAAGACCGAAAAGGAAGAATGTAGCTGGTTTCGTGTCCGTATATGGTGCAATCAGAGAGACATCTTTGAACTTCAGAACAGAAATACAGGATTGTAAAAATGAGCAGAGGGCAGTGCTGTAATGACCTTTAGGGTCTTCAGGAGGACTTTGCAATTACTACATTATAAAAGATACTTGATTTCTTGTTCATTGTTCTCCATTTGGTAAAGGACTGTAGTGGTGTCTGTATAAAAGGGTGGATGAAGAAACTCTGTTATAATTTGTTTTTCCTCATATCAGGCTCTAAAAGACATTTTATTCATGTGCATTCCTTTACAAATCTTACTGAAGTTCTGAAGTCCCTAATTTCTTATGGCAATGAATTCTAGTATTGATAGAAAAGCTTTTATTTGTTTAGTCAGGCTCTTCTACTTCACCTGTCAAATCTTGCAGCTGTGCTGTGAAAAATAAAAGCAAAACATGTCAAAGAAATTTTGAAACCCACAACTTCTTTAAAAAGAAACAAAGCAAAATTTCAGTGGCCTTCATTCTTCAGTCTGAAAGTTAAAGCAGGAGCTGTAGGCTTAGAACTGAAAATTAAACCTCTCCCTTAGACTGCCTAAGTATAGTGTAGAATGCTAACTTCTAAGTCACTTCACAAATTCTCAGCTTTAGTTACGGGTCTCAGTGAATACAGTGGAATCTTATGCTGGCAAGACCTGTATGATAATAGATTCAATTCTGTTATGAAAGCATGAAGGAATTATTATAATTAACCCAATATTAAATGAGTGAATAACACATGAGGACATATTTTTAAATACTGTTTACAGCATAATAAATACTTGGCTTTGCAGCATGTAAGAGAAGAGGGAAAATGCAGAACTTTCTTGTTGGGGCTGAAGGAGGCAAAGAGGGCATCGCAGAAGTTACAAAATGAAGGCAATAGTGTGCCATTCCCTTGGCTATCTCTTTCAGTTTGGAAGGTAAACTCACCTGCCTAGGGAATGTTGCTGGTATGTGAAGTGTGAGATGTGGCTGCTGAATCACTGGCAGCTGCTGCTGTGCGCTGCTGTCCAAGCTCCGGGGACAGCTATTTGCAGTCATGCAAAGTGGCAGAGCAGATCACTCCATGCAGCAAGCCATGGCTTTTACGCTCCAGGAATCCAAATTGGTGCCCTCTTCAGCTTGCTCCAGTTTTGCCTATGAAATCAAAACTCTTCTTCTTCCCTAGCTGAGGCAGCAGCGAGCACAGTGCACCTGTTACAGAATCACAGAATGGTCTGGGTTGGACAGGACCTCCAAAGCTCATCCAGTCCACTCCCCTCTGCACTCAGCAGGGACATCCTTGCCCACAGCCCTGCCCAGCCTCACCTTCAATATCTCCAGGGATGGGCCCCAACCACCTCCCTGGGTAACCTGTTGCAGTGTTCCACTACTCTTATGGTAAAGAGCTGTCTTGCAGTTGATCCAGCTCATGCAGGTTCCAAGGGACCTCTCTGCTACTCTCAACTGCCCCATTATATCTTTGCTTTCCCCTTTTGCTATTGCAGCTTAATTAAAGAACTGGTCGAAGGGCTGAGGAAATTGGATGCTATTTCTTATATTGATGGTAATTCTACCCCTTTTATAATGGCAGAAATTCATAGACAAACCCTCTCAACAGACAGCTAGGAGTAATCTAGCTATTAAGTGAGGTTGCTATTAGAAAGGTGTTCTGGTGGCAATTTGCATGAGGCTTGAAGGAAAATAGTTACAATGTGGTTGAACTTTAGATGGAAAACTGGGAGAAACCTCAAAGTAGAAAATTATCCTGAAGAAAAACATTTGTATTGTGCCACAAAAGTAGATTGGATAACCAAATGAAAGTCCCAAGTCTTACACAATAAATTATAGTACTAATTTATCAGGGCCTAAGAAAAAACTTTATAAAACTGGGTATTCTGTCCAAACACCATTAGTAGATTGGAGCACAAGTTATGACACAACCTGAAAATATTTATCACAAGGTAGGAAGACAAATACAAACAATAAAGTGCTCTGAAGTTATACTGGAAGGTAACTGAATGTTTGTGCCCTGGTAGCAGATGACCTAAAGAATTCTCTGTGTTGCAGAAAATAGTGAGAAAATGTCTCATTTAAAAGCAATTTTTAGTATGGCCTCAACAAAAGATAAAACTTGGACTTTTGTAGGTATTTGCAGTTTGATGTGACCCATGACTGGCTCAGGGCTGTCTGGAAGGTTGTTTTTGTGTTTTGTGGGGTTTTGTTGTTTGGGGTTTTTTTTGTGTGGTTTTGGTTTTTTTTTTGTTTGTTTTTTAGTGATGATGGCAGTTTGCTGAATTTTAATTATCTTTATTTTTAAGCACCCATAGTAATAAGCAGAATAGAGGTGGAAAATGAAAGCACCAAAATCAAATTGTGTTTACAGAAGCATCCTGAACAGATGGCAAACAATGGAGAAGTTTGGTTCTGTATTTCAAAATCTGAGATGATTTAGGTTATTATTTTAGTGTCATCCAGTCTCTAGATCTAAAGCATGAAAAGCAGTGGCAGATATGGGTGAGGAAACATCATGCATCCACAAAAGCAACTGTGATCAAAGACCTGAACGTGCCAAAACATGAAAATAAGAAATGAATCCTCATCCTGTTCAGAGTCTGAAACTGAATTGTTTAAAAACCTGAAGGGTGCTTTGAGACCTGGAGCCTGTCTTTGAGGTTGGTTGGGATAACCTCCAAAGGTCCCTGCCAACCTAGAGTATTTTATCATTGTTTGATTACCTCTGGTGTGGTTTACAGTAGGCACAGAGAGGTACATTTTACCTTGGGCTTGTGCCAGATGAACTCAAAGGCATCGCAGCTTCCCCAGCAATGGTCTGACCTGCCACACTTATGGCTCCCTCTCAGGGAGGATGGATGTCAGTAGTGGGCCTGATCCCTCCCAGCAAGGCAGGAAAAGGTGGGTAGGGTCCCAGGATGGTTGGATGTACAGCCAGGAGCTACACAGATTCAAATGTTCCAGGAGTGCAGTGAGGATGAGTGGGTTAGGACTTGGATTCCCATCTTGCAGCAGATGCTTTGCCAGTGAACCACTGAGCTTGTGCTCGGTAGGAATCTTGAATGCTGTTTAATCTTCCGTTATTTGGAAATTAAGTGTGGTGAGCTGCGTGTTTGTAACTGTCAGTGTATTCACCTATATGGATATTGGATCTGGTTCTGAAGAGTAAGCCAATATGTAATTGTTTTCCTTTTCGAATACTCTGGGCAAAATCATTTCAACCAGCCCTGGGTTCTTAATGACTCTCTATGTTGATGAGGCCAATAGCTAAATCTGCTCAAAACTTGGCTGCTTCTGGTCCTCTCTGCATTGCATGGTGCCTAGCAACCATCATCAGGGCCAGGATTTTCATCCACTTTCCCTTTGAAGTGTTTTCCAGTTTCTTCTAGCTAGGATATGAAATAAAAACAGCCTGAGAGACACTTAGTTCTGTATGTAATGGCAATAGCTTGCAGACTCTTCTGATGTATGTGGAAGGAAGATGCAAGGGGTTACATTCTCAATATCCCTCAGAAAAAATCACAGGTTATCTGCAGGAAGGAATAGTAATAAAAACTAGTCCAAAAGGTTTGTTTTCATGAAGTTGTTCTTCAAATGTGTTATCAAGAGAAACAGTCTGGAATGCTTTCACGATAAACAGGTGGCTTGCGGGTACAGGTTGTTCCCCTCCATGTTGTTCAGGCAATAATCCCCATGAGAGCAAATGGCGTGCTGGAGTGCATCAGGAAAAGTGTGTCCAGGTTGTTCTCCCCCTCTACTCTGCCCTGGTGAGATCACAGTTGCAATACTGTGTCCAGTTTGGGGCTCCCTGATTCAAGAGAGACAGGGACCTGCTGTGGAGACTCCAGCAGAGAGCCGCAAGGATGATTGGGGAACTTGAACATCTCCCCTGTGGAGAGAGACTGAGAGTCCTGGGGCTGTTTAGTCTGGAGAAGAGAAGGCTCAGAGGGAATCTGATTAGTGTCTATCAATATCTGAGTGATGGGTGTCAAGTGGAGTGGGCCAAGCTCTTTTCAGTTGTGTGCAGCAATAAGACAAGGAGCAATGGCTACAAACTGGAACATAGATGATTTCACCTCAATGTGAGGAGAAACTTCTTTACAGTGAGGGTAACAGAGCCCTGGAGCAGGCTGCCCAGAGAGAGTCTCCTTCTCTGGAGACTTTCAAATCCTACCTGGATGCATTCTTGTGTGAACTACCCTGGGTGATCCCACTTTTGGCAGGGAGCTAGGACTGGATGATCTCTGGAGGTCCCTTCTAACCTCTAAGGTTCTCTGATTCTGTGATTTTTCTCAATACTAATAACTAGGGGGGAGGGGCGGGGGAAGGCTTTAGGGGAAAATCTGCTCTTGCAGCAAAGGTTAAACTAAGAGTGTGTAGCTTATGTGCCAACTGCTTGTTTCCTCTGCCAGCTGTTGTCCTTTGTCTCCCTCTGTGTTGTGCCGGCATTGCTAGAACAGCATCGTGAGGTCTGTGTATGTATATTCCAGTGCCATTTCTCCATTGCAGGAGGCTACTTTCCTCAGTAGTGATTTAGCATGATTATTTTTCTTGGCAGGAAAGTGAAAGAAGGAAATAAGAACAATGTTTGTTGGTTTCCTTTAAATCAAGTGGCTTCAAAATTGACCATCTGCATTGCTAGTTGGAGCATTTAATTTCTTGCAGGATAATAGCTTAGGTAGCTGTGTCAGAGCTCGTGTGGGTTCTGCAGAAACAGTTCAGGCCACGCAGGAGAACCTGCAGTTCACTTGGACAACAATAATGCTTGCTTTAATGAAAACACAATTAAAACCAGGCAGGAGCCTCTGCACTGTAACTATAAGTTATTTAATTACAGTTCATGGAAAGCTAGTGAGATAAAATCATTTCTCATATGACACTTCTGGTGATGAGCTGTTTGTGAAGATGACATTATTTACCATTAAAAAAACCCAATAATACACCAGTCCTGGACCTAGATCCTGAGAATGTGTAAACTGGTGTAGCACAACAGATTTCAATGAGACTAGGTTAAAACTGTTTGAAAATGTGGCTGTCATGTAAAGAACAACCTTAACTGTGGTGAGGGCAGGGCCCCTTCTATGGGCCTTTCCTTATTCTACTGCTTTCACAGAATCACAGAATTACTGAGGCTGGAATAGACCTTTGAGATCATCAAGCCAACACCACCACATTGACCAGACCATGGCACTGGGTGCCACATCCAATCTGTCCTTAAACACCTCCAGGGACAGTGACTCCACCACCTCCCTGGGCAATCTATTCCAGTCTCAAATTCCCCTTTCCATCAGGAAGTGCTTCCTAACATCCAACCTAAACCTTCCCTGGAGGTTCCTCTGTGCCCAGCTCTGTCTGTTCAAGCCTTGCTGGATGGCCACGCAACCTTCAGCTGGATCAGCCAAGCCTCCCTGTTTGGTGTTATCAGCAAACTTGCTGAGCAGACTGTGTCTGTCTGTGCCCTCATCAGTGGCATTGATGAAGATGTTGAACAGCACCAGACCCAACAATGATCCCTGGGGGACACCACTGGTTACAGCTCTCCAGCTGGACCTGGCACCATTGACCACCACTCTTTGAGCTCTGTCTTGTAACCAGTTCCTAATGCACCTCACTGTCTGTTCTTCCATCCCACACTTCCTGAGCTTGCTCACGAGGATGTCATGGGAGACAGTGTCAAAGGCCTTGCTAAGGTCAAGGTAGACTACATCCACTGGTCTCCCTGAATCTACCCATTCAGTTATGTCCTCTTAGAATGCCATCAGGTTAGTCAAGCATGAGTTCCCCTTGGTAAATCCATGCTGACTACTCCTGATAACCTTCTTTTCTTCCAAATGCCTTGAGATGCCCTCCAGAAGGAGCCACTCTCATTTTTCCAGGGATGGAGGTGAGGCTGACTGGTCAATAGTTCCCTGGAACCTCTTTCTTGCCCTTTTTGAAGACTGGAGTGCCATTGGGTCTCCTCCAGTCCTCAGGCACCTCTCCTGTTTGCCAAGATTTGGCAAAAATGATAGAGTAGCAGAGCAACAACATCAGGCAGCTCTCTCAGCACCCTTGGGTGCATCTCATCAGGGCCCATGATGAGATATTCAATTTGTGTAATTGATCCCTAACCCAGTCTGCACTGAGCAGTGGGGAGCATTCCCTCCTCCAGGCTTCCTCTCCTTCATGCAGAGTCTGAAGTACATAGGGGAGTTCAGCCTTAGGTGTAAAGACTGAAGCAAAGAAGGCATTCAGCAACTCTGCCTTCTCTGCATCCTCAGTTATGAACGCTTATAGCTATGAAGTGAAAAGTCTGACTGTCTTATCCAATGAGAAATACATGAGTGAGAGCCTGAGGGAGCTGGAAGATGTTCAACTCCCTTCAGTGTTTTTGTGGCTCTGTGCTGGACTCTCTCAAGCAGTTCCCTGAGGTCCTTCTTGAACTGAGGGGCCCCAGACCTGGACACAATATTCCAGATGTGGCCTCACTAGAGCAGAGTGGAGGGGCAGAAGAACCTCTCTCGACCTACTAACCACAGCCCTTCTAACACACCCCAGAATGGCATTGACTTTCTTAGTCACAAGAGCACATTGCTGCCCCAGCTAGCAGGCTAGAGACTAATTCTTGGCTTTTTGCCTGTAGGAGCTAGTACTGAACATAATTAAACACAGAGTGCAAAAAGTGAGTGGGACTGAATCCATGTCCACAGTTCAGGCAGTCACTGGACATGTGCAAAAGAGAGTCAAGACTGATCTGCAGTGAGTCGATCATCTGTACATAATGAGGTATATCCAACAGGAAGCCTTTGTAGAGAATAGTTCTGTCATCTGGTTGCTAAGACATTTAGGGAAAAGGGGGAAAAAAAAAGGCAAGATTTACATCCTTTAATGAGCAGCTAAAAGATTTGTGTGGGGATTTCCCAAACCTAAGATGAATGCTGTTGGTTATGCAGTCAGTTACAGCTCTCTGGTTTTATTTTAGTCTCCAGAACATCCTCATCTGTAGGAAGTATTTGGTTTACTTCATTTCAAAGTCTTGCATTAGGGAACTAGGGACCTGCTTCATGCTTGGATTCAGTTTCTTGAGTCTAGATGGAGCATTGCTTGGTGCCTCAGTGTTAAAGGTGGTAGATAGCTCCACCTCATTTTATATGGATGTTTTTCTGTTGTTGCTCACAGGATGTTAGGAGTTGGAAGGGACCTCTGGAGATCTTTGGGTCCAGGCCCCTGCCAGAGCAGGAGCATAGAATCTAGCAGGTCGCAGCTGCGGTTTCTTTATGACCCACTGTGGACAAAGGATGTGCATCTGTGTACCAGACTACTGGTAGCTGGCTTCTCTGTGCAGCTCCCCATAGAAGGGTCAGAAAGAGTGACAAAAGTAGCAATAACACCAGCACTGTCTGCACTATCAAACTGCCTGTGTTGCTTTGAAATACTTTCAGTACTGTCTAGGTCAGTGCCCCTCAATTTAAGGAAGATGTTGAGATGCTGAATGTGTCCAGAGAAGGGCACCAAGGCTGGGGAGGGGCCTGGAGCACAGCCCTGTGAGGAGAGGCTAAGGGAACTGGGGGTGTGCAGCCTGCAGAAGAGGAGGCTCAGGGCAGACATTACTGCTCTCTACAACTACCTGAAGGGAGGTTGTTGCCAGGTGGGGTTGGTCTCTTCTCCCAGGCAAGCAGTGACAGAACAAGAGGACACAGCCTCAAGCTGCATCAGTGCAGGTTGAGGCTGGATGTTGGGAAGAAGTTCTTCACAGCAAGAGTGATTTGCATTGGAATGGGCTGCCTGGGGAGGTGGTTCAGTCACCCTCCCTGGAGGTGTTTAAAAAGAGACTAGATGTGCCATTTGGTGCCAGGGTTTAGTTGATTAGATGGTGTTGGGTGATAGTTTGGACTTGATAATCTCAAAGGTCTTTTTCAGCCTGGTTAAATTCTGTGATTCTGTATAGCAACAGGAAGAATCTGCAAATAAGCCCTGTGTATGTTTCAGGGGGATGTTTCGATTGCTTTAACCCTTATTTAATGAACTACACAAAACTAACTGCTTAAAAGCCTTAAAAACAGTCACAAAGGTTGTAAGCAGCCTTTTTGAAGCCAAAGCATGCTAATGAGAACCACTGATTTAAAGGAGCTGAATAACTGGCTCAAATTAGTCATGAAGCAAGAGAAGGTTTTCCTGCTTCAATAGGCTGTGTGAAATGAATTGGTGGCCCCAGTCCAGTTTCTAGTAAATGTTTCTCTGCTGCATTAATAGTCTCTCTGTAAATCATCAGCAGTGCCCACATCACAAAAGTCCCCACTAATATGTGACTATATTTGGCTGAGGAAACATAGTCATGCAGGGTTGTCCTCAATGCCTTTCAAAGAAGTTTCTCTGGCAAGCACTGTAGGGGAGGTGGGTGGGCCTGGTACTGGCAGGTGTTGCTGAAGGTGTTCTTTGGGTAAAACCCCTCGAGTTCTAATTCTCCCTCAAGATGTTCAAGGCCAGGTTGGATGTGGCCTTGAGTAACCTGATCTAGTTGAGAGATGTCCCTGCTCATGACAGAGAGGCTGGATTAGATGATCTTTGAGGTCTCTTCCAGCCTAAGCTCTCCTCGATTCTAACACTCATTGTTGTTTATCTCTAACGCTGTAAGCCTGCAGTATATTCTAGGAGTTTTTCTGAGTTGGGTGCTGGTTTCAGTTTTCCTTACAAGACATTCTGCCTTGCCTACTGTCTTATTGCTTGCCCTAGGGAATCTCTACAATATGTTCCCCTTAATGGGAGCTAGCAAAATATGCTTGGTTTGTCAGCAAAAAAACCCAAACCTCTTTAGAGTCTTAAGAATGTGAGATCTGTGTAACAGTATGGGTGTAAGATCCACAGGACTGTGTTATTAGAGCACATAGGACAAGCCATTACAAACAGGTGAATCAGTCCAGATAAAATTAGAACTGTCTCTGTTCTTTACCAAGCCCTTGAACTAAACCTAGATTAGATTACTTTTTAGGTAACTATCAGATCTCTCACAGATTTCTAATTGGAGTCACTCACTCAGGACTCTGATCTTTCAATTTCGATAAGCTCTTAAAGCTAATCTACTTTAATTTTCTTGTGCTCTGCACTTCCTTGTTCTAGTGATGGCCATTTGTGCAAAATTTGCATCACAGAAGAATAACTATTCCAGCCAGACCAGACATGGGAGGGACCAGAAACTTCCCCATGGAAAAGGAAAATCAAACCAACCAACAAACAAAAAACCACAACAAAGCAAGATAAATAAATTCCTCCTGTTTTAAAAGCCCAAGGAAGTTTGGTAAAAGTTTGGGTTATCAACCACGTGGTGGACTGAACAGAAACTGAAGCCTTCAGGGCTCAAAGTTAAGAAGGCTTTCCTTGTTTGAGTGTGCCACCTATACTTAGCAGCCAGGCCCCTGTTTGAGTGTGCTTCAGACACAGCAGTGTGCTGTGAGCATTAGCAGACAATTCTCTTAGACATATTCTTCAGTGATAAAATAAAGGCAGAGCTTACACTTCAGCAGTGCCAAGCAAGATTTAGTCTCCTGTCCATGTGTGCATATGCACCTGAATCAGAAATCATAGTATCACTAATGGTTTAGGTTGGAAGGGGCTTTGAAGATCATCCAGTTCCAACCCCACTGCCATAGGCAGAGACAACTAGCACTAGAGCAGGTTACTCAGGCCTCATCCAACCTGGCCTTGAACACCTCCAGGGAGGGAGCAGCCACAATCTCCCTGGGCAACCTGTGCCAGTGTCTCAGCAGCCTCACTGCAAAGAACTTTCTAGTATCCAATCTAAAGCTGTCACGGAAAAATCTTTGTAATGGAAATAGGCAGAGGATGCAGCTTAGTCTGGGACACTTCACTGTGCAAAGGGAAATTCCTCCTCTGTTCTGTAGGAAATGCCACAAATGAGTTTCCTGTGAGGCGCAGGTCAGGCTCTGCATCCTTTTAGGACACTTTAATAGCTTCATCAAAAGTCGGTTACACAGAGAGACATAATATTGACTCTTGAAATGAGAATTTTGGTTTGTTTTCTTAGAACACTGATGAATGTGTCAGTGGTCCACATGCAGTGGCTAGAAAACTGTGGCAGCTAAGCCTCTACCAATTGTGTTTGTGTGGTCATTTCACTTATGGCAGCTTAGAAGAGTAAAACCATTAGATAGATGTGAAGCTGAAAGTGTTAGGAAGGAGTTGGATAAAGTCATGGTACTTTTTGATTTACCTCATACTACTTTATTTCCATATGCTGTTCAAGATAATTAGTGAATAGGACTTCAGAGAGGCATGACAGGCACTGCTAGGAATATTGCTGTGATTAGGTTATGGCACTATTTACTTGACAAATATGTTTTAGTCTGCTTGAGGCAGTCAGGTGAAAATCAGAAGGAGCAGGAACAAAAGGAGTGGCCCAAAGGCACTCCCTCCACAGCAAATACTTAAAGGTTGGGTTTTGGGAAGCTGATTTCTTACTCATCATGAAGTCCTGACTGGAGTAAACCGTAGCAATCTGACCCAGTCATGCCTACTGAGTTACATTATAGCTCATAACCTGGTTATGATTTTAAAACTATGGGAATCTCTTCCATTGTGGAAGAATGAAGCCTGGAGGTGCATAGAAATGGATGTGAATTGCACACCAGCTGGAGCAGAAGTAATCATGTTGGTGCTTCTCACATTAGAGGTAGTTTAGCAGCTGGGGAAAAAAAGAAAGTAAAAATTATTTACTTTAGAATAAAGTTTGTTTATATTCCCTGGAGGAATAGTTAATAACATCTGCATGATGATGATGATACCTTGAGGTCTCTTCTCCCTTCCCACCCTTATCTAACATGCTGGTGAATAATTATCTTTAAAAATTAAAGCTACTTCCTAGTGAGGCTGATCTTTGGAAACTAATGGAGTTTCTAGACCCTGGATGATATTATATGTAGGAAGGTAACTGTCACATTCACTAACAATTTTCAAAGTCTAGAATAAACTACTTTATTACATATAACAATACCTTCATTGCTAATAAGAAAATTACATTTCTAGCAAAGCATTGCTGTAATTCACACAGTGGTCTGGGTTGGAGGGGACCTCCAAAGCTCATCCAGTCCAACCCCCTCTGCACTCAGCAGGGACATCCTCCACTATATCAGGTTGCCCACAGCCCTGTCCAGCCTCACCTTCAATATCTCCAGGGATGGGCCCCAACCACCTTTCTGTTCCAGTGTTCCACTACCCTCATGGCAAAGAACTTGTTCCTAATATCCAATCTAAACCTGTTCTGCTCCAGTTTGAAATCATTGTCCTTGTCCTGTTTCTGCAGGCCTTTGCAAACAGTCTCTCTGCAGCCTTCTAATCATTATAGTAAGGTGAAAACTGCAGTCTGTACACATGACAGTTGTGAGATATTTCTATCCTTAAGCTGGGAAAGCTTGAGTTTGAAAATAGACTCACAAAATAAATTAGGCTAGTAGAGCCTTTGTAGGGTTGTCTGATCTAAACCTCCACTCAGAACAGAGACAACTTTGAGACTAGATGGTCAGATTGAGCATCTCCCTTACGGAGAGAGGCTGAGAGCCCTGGGGCTGTTTAGTCTGGAGAAGAGAACGCTGAGAGGGGATCTGATCAGTGTCTATAAATATCTGAGGAGTGGGTGTCAAGTGAAAGGGGCCAAGCTCTTTTTGCTGGTGCACAGCAATAAGACAATGACTAATGGATACAAACTGGAACAGAGAAGGTTTCACCTCAAGGTGAGGACAAACTTTTTTACAGTAAGGGTGAGAGAGCCCTGGAGCAGGCTGCCCAGAGAGATTGTGGAAGCTCCTTTGGAGACTTTCAAAACCCTCCTGGATGCATTCCTGTGTGAACTACCCTGGTGATGCGTTTTTTGCAGGGAGGTTGGACTGGACGATTTCTGGAGGTTCCTTCCAACCCCTAACATTCTGATTCTGTGATTGCTTTAGTGTCACATCCAGGTGAATTTTGCTAATCTTCAAGTATAGAGACTGCAGAGACTGTCAGTATGCCTACATTTGTGATGAAGTATTTTTCCTAATATCTTCTCAGAAATGCTGTAGGAAGGTTTTCTGTAGATATAAAGCCTGGTCTGAGTTGTACAGAAAGGATCTATCTGTAGCTCAAAACTCTAATTTATTCTAATAAATGAGAACAAGTCAGTGCTCACTTTTATTCCATTTTGGTTGGGTTGTTTTTTTCTGAAAAAACTGTAGTTAAGTAAGTAGAGGAACTACTTCTGTTCTAAATAATATTTAGGCACACAACATGAAGAAAGCAGGCAAATAAGTCGCCTGAACTCTTAGCAGTTAGCTTTTTCTTTCACTTCTAGTCTTCAACATTTGTAAGTTTCTTTGGGGCACCTTTTCATTAGCCTCATTATCCTGAGGTTGTTGTGAACAGATAAGGTCAGACGATCCTAAAACTGCACTGAAGAGACAAACAAAATCCCAAACACTTAGATTCACTGCTTTTGTGCTAATATATACCTATTAAAATCATACTGTTCTCTGCAGCAGCAAAGCCTATATATAGAGGGAATGATTATCAAAACATCTTTTCGATATGCCAGGGATGAAATACCTGTTACATTGAACTCCCTTAGGTAGGCATGGAAGACTAGAAATGAATTTTTCAATTTTTATTTTAGTTTATTTGTTTTTAATGGGATTTATAGCCAAGATTTTAGAGGAATGTGTAGTTTTCAGTTGCATGTAAGTAAGAAATGATAGAAACATTTCTCTCGTGTGTGTGTGTGTAGTTTGGATGGCTGCTAACAATGTTTCACGGTGTTTGCCCAGGTGGCCAAGAAAGCCAAAGGCATCGTGGCTGGGATTAGAAATGCTGTGTCCAGCAGGAGCAGGGAGGTGATTGTGCCCTTGTACTCTGCTCTGGTGAGGCCACAGCTTGAGTTTTGAGTTGACTTCTGGGCACCTCACTACAAGAGAGACATCAAGGGGCTGGAGCCAGTGCAGAGGAGGGCGATGAAGCGGTGAAGGGTCTGAAGAATAAATCTTATGGAGAGTAACTGAAGGAGCTGGATATGGTTAGTCTGAAAAAGAGGAGGCTGCGAGGAGACCTCACCACTGTCTACAGCTACCTGAAAGGAGGTTGTGGAGAAGTTGGTCTGTTCTCACAGGTCATTACCCATAGAAAAAGAGGGAACAGCCTCAAGCTGCAGCAGGGCAGGGTTAAACTGGACATTAGGAAGAACTTTTTTCCTGGAAAGAGTGGTCAGGCATTGGAATGTGCTGCCCAGGGAGGTGGGGGAGTTACCAACCCTGGATGTGTTTAAAGGTGGTTTGGATGTGGTGCTTGGTGCTATGATTTAGGGTACACCTCACAGAGCAGAGTTCTGGGTTGGACTTGGTGATCCTGAGGGGCTTTTCCAGCCTGGATGTTTCCATGGTTCTGTGGTTTAAGTATAGTTAGATGTATATAGATATTTCTTCCATGTTTTGTGTTCTTGAGTGAGACTCCTGCCAAGCAGCTTTCCTTCCTATACAGGCACCTTTTGCACCAGCTCCTTGCCGTGACCTTGGATTGGCTGCACTGCTGCTTAATCCAAATTGATTTTGCAAATACAAACCTACTCACTTTGCCCTTTCTTTAGGGAATTAAGCATTCATTTCTTGTTAGTTGTGTTTCTGTTCATAGTTATCATTATTCTTGGATGGTGGCCATGTCCACAAAATGTGGGACTCCTCCTTTCTGTAAACCTTCTGAGTAACAATAGACTTCCTCAAAATGGAACTGAAGTGAGCTGCTTATTGTATGAGTGATCCTGAAAGAGAGGACATTATGATGCCAAGTGACATTCCTTTAGGAATGAAGATGAAATAAACAGAGTAAAATAGAATATGTGAAATGATGGTGGTGTTCTAGTCATGAGAGGAAAGTAATTTCAGAGTTAGAAACTCTTTCATAATCTTCAGCATAAATGCATTCACAGCTTGAATATTACTCCCTTATCTTCAGTTCTGGGCTCCCCAGTTCAAGAGGGACAGGGATTTGCTTGAGAGGGTCCAATGGAGGACTGCAGGGATGCTGAAGGGACTGGAGCACTGCCTGATGAGGAGAGGCTGAGAGCCCTGCGACTGCTTAGTCTGCAGAGGAGAAAGCTGAGAGGGGATCTGAGCAATGTCTCTAAATAGCTGAGAGCTGGAGGTCAGGAAGGAAGGGACAGGAACAGCCTCTGCTCACTTGTGCCCTGGCATAGGACAAGGGGCAATAGATGGAAACTACAACACAGTTCCAGCTCACCATGAGGAAGAACTTCTTGACTGTAAGGGTCCCAGAGCACTGGCACAAGCTGCCCAGAGAGGTTGTGGAGTTTCCTCTGGAGCCTTTCCACCCCTGTCTGGATGTGTTCCTCTGTGACCTGCACTAGATTCTCTGGTCCTGCTCTGGCAAGGGTGTTGGACTGGGAGATCTCTAGAGGTCCCTTCCAACCCCTAACATCCTGTGATTCGCCATCTCTGTCAGTTCCTTAAACCTCATTCAAGGCTGTTACATGGGCTCTGGAAATGCAAGGAACATATATGTATCATCCAGAGCTGCTGGAACAGTAAGTGTAACTAGAACATTTGAACTTGTCTGTGGCTACCAGTACATCATTAATGGAAGATTTGGTAGAAGTCTGTAGCCAGTAGTTTTGGATGTGTGTAAGAGGTCTCACAGTCTTTTACTGGTTTTGTGAATTCTTTTTTGGAGTAGGCAGTGAAGACAACGTGCTGAGATCTCAAAACTCTGACCACAGAATCTGAATTTTATCTTCTTTGAGGTCTGACATTTAGCTAGGGAGCAGTCCTATTTCCATGATAAACATCCACAAAAGAGGAAGGCACTTCCAAGATGGACATATCAATTAGTCCTTCCTTCCTATCAGAGAGAATTGATTGGTTTGTAGAGCTCTACTGGCCTCAGAGATCTGTTTCACCTTGGCAATTGCTCATTATATCCACAGCTCTTTTTTTAGCAATGTGTTTTCAAGTAGGATATTCTTTCCTGGGGATACCTCTTGGGTTTTATGTGGAATTTGCAGGTCTGCTATGACTTTATACTTAACATGCTTTTGTTTAGAGGCTAGCAGGGATACTGTTTCCTTTGCACTTTACAGTGCATAACCTACCCTGGCTTGTATATGGCAATTTTCATCAACCACATGTGGAGTTAGTGACTGGCTGCAGGGCTGTGCCTAGGAGGTATGTGGCAGGTTTAGTAAGCTCATGTCATGCAGATAGAAACTAAAGGCATACTGTTGCTAATTAAGGGGTAAAGCAGCAAGCTTTTATTTTCAGGATGATTATGATGATTATGATAAGCAAACCTAGGTACACAGAGTTAGTCAGAAGTCTAGAGTTTTGCAACAAATTTGGATTAAACTAGGAAATGAAAGATTTTACTCTGTTCTCCACGTTGGCATGCAACCAGAGAAGGGATTTTTGTTGGGTTCTGTTTCTTTGTTTTGCTTCCCATGATGGAAATATCTGAAAAGTAGCATGTTTTGTTAAATATTTTCTTTATTCTTACTGCCTTTGAATTAAAAAACAAACAAAAAAAACCCAAACAAAAAAACCCCCAAAAACCAACAAATAAATCAATGACATTCTGAGGAAAGGTGCTGGTGACTAAAGCTGTGAGGCATTATCAATACCAAAGAAGTTCTGCTATATGAGAGTAACTCAATGATTACACTCAATTAGTAAAACTCAGATGTAGTCTTGTGGTACATAATGCAAAGTCATGCTTTAAGGACACATAGGTAGAAATTTGTGCTGTTACCTGCAAGGGGGTTTTTTGTTTGGAAAATGCTCAGATAGTTACAGTTTGACTAGAGGATTAGTCTGAATTTCCAGTGTTACTGACCTGACATCAGCCTGTTACTTGAGCCAACAAAAGTCCAATGAAAGAAAAGAAGTTTGTGGTGATTTGGCCCTGGCTGGGGGCCAGATGCCCACCAAAGCCACTCCGTCACTCTCTTTCTTAGATGGGCAGGTGAGGGGGGCAAATATAACCAAAGGTACCTAATAAGATAGAAGCAATTTTCATAATGCAAAGCAAAGGCTAAGGCCGTGCAGGAAAGCAAGAGCAAACAGAGCTGCTACTCTCTACTGCCCATCAAGCCAGGACCTGTTTTGGTCACTCCTGGGCAGCAGGATTCTAACACACCTGGCAGCTGCTTTGCAGCACAGATACCACCAAAGAATAGAATCATGGAATCATAGAATGTTTTAGGTTGGAAGGGACCTCAAAGGTCATCCAGTTCCAACCCCCTGCCATAGGCAGGGACACCTTCCACTAGAGCAGGTCGCTCAAGGCCTCATTCAGCCTGGCCTTGAGCACCTCCAGGAGCAGCCACAACCTCCCTGGGCAACCTGTGCCAATGTCTCACCACCCTCACTGGAAAGAACTTCTTCCTAACATCCAGTTTAAATCTCTCCTTTGCCAGTTTAAACCCGTTACTTCTCATCCTGTCACTACAAGACCTTGTAAATAGTCCCTCCCCAGCCTTCCTGTAGCCCCTTCAGATACTGGAAGGCCACTCCCAAGGTCTCCTCAAAGCCTTTTCTCCAGGCTGCAGAACCCCAACTCTCTCAGCCTGTCCTCACAGCAGAGCTGCTGCAGCCCTCTGAGCATCTTCGTGCCCTCCTCTGGACTCACTCCAATGGTTTCTATGTTGTCCCCATGAATGTCCCCACACTGCCTCCTCTCACTTAGCTTATATAGCTGAGCTGGCATTGAGTGGCATGGAATGCCCCTTTAGTCAGTGTGTGTCAGCTGGCCTGGCTGTGTCCCCTCCCAACATCCTGCCCACCCCTCAGCATATTGTTGGGGTGGGGAAATGTTGGAAAAGTACAGCCCTGGTGCTGGGTTCAGCAGCAGCCAAACTCCTTCTGTTTTATCAACACTCAGCTACAGCACTGCAAAACGCAGCACTAGAAAGGTGCTGTGGGCCAAATTAACCTCAGCTCAGCCTAACCCAGGACAGAGGTTTAAGTATTGTCCATGGTAATCTACAGCCAGTGGCCTTTAATGTTAGATGTGAATGAAAGAGAACCTGGGGATGGGTGTAATAGGAAGACTGTGAGAATGGAAATCATCATTTATCGTGCTCCTCAAAGGTGGAGATAGGGACATCATGGTGTGTCTGGGGGTGGGCATTGGGACAGGTGCCATTGAACATCTTTGGCAGTGAGGATCGTGTGCACCAGTAGTGGAGGCATACAATGACCAGGACTAGAAAGAGGGATTGAAAACTGTAACCTAATGGTCCCTGCAGACAATATACAGAGCAGTTTTCAGACTAAAAAATGAAACATTGTTTCTTTGAGAAGAAACAATTTGTAAAGAAAGACAGAAATTTTTGTAAACTATTCACCCTGCTACACAGGATTTTTAAGATTTGGAAAACTGTTTGGATTTAAAACACAAAATATTTCAGGTTTTTTAACTTAAAAAGACTTGGAGTGTAAGATCCACCTAGGTACTGAGCAGAGAATGCCTCTGACATTTAGAAAATGAAAGCTAAAGCACCCTACCCACAGCCAGGACATTACAGGTGATAATTGATAGAACAGGTCCAGAGAGGACCATGAAAATGATCAGAGGGTTGAACACCTCTGCTATGAGGACAGGCTGAGGGAGCTGAGAGCGCTCAGCGTGGAGAAGGCTCCAGGCAGACCTAATTGCAGCCTGCCAGTACCTGAAGGGGGCTACAAGAAGGCTGCAGAGAGACTGTTTGCAAAGGCCTGCAGGGACAGGACCAAGGGCAATGGCTTCAGACTAGAGCAGAGCAGATTTAGATTGGATGTTAGGAACAAGTTCTCCAGCATGAGGGGTAGTGGAGCATGGAAACAGATTGCCCAGGGAGGTGGTTGGGGCCCATCCCTGGAGATCTTGAAGGTGAGGCTGGACAAGGGCTATGGGCAACCTGATCTAGTTGAGGATATCCCTGCTGAGTGCAGAGGGGGTTGGACTGGATGAGCTTTGGAGGTCCCTTCCAACCCAGACCGTTCTGTGATTCTGTAGTCTAAACTTAGCTGAGGAATTTGTCACAGCTGTTCCTTTTTAGTGTCTCCTGTTGTAATAGTCCTGTTTTGCATGAATAAGTAATAACAGGGAGAGAAAAATACCATTCTCAGTGTTTAGGAATCTCTTTTGGGATGAGGATAACCAATGCTGAAAAAAGGCAAACAGAGTATTTTTGGTGTAAGAGAGGGAGAAAATAAGCAGAGAAACTAAACAGAGAAATAGAAACTATAACTCCACTTGTGTGAGTGACATGATGGATGACCTTCTGCAGCTCACCTTGCACTTTCTTGTCTCTGTAGGAAGCTCAGCTCCTTTGGTTTAAAAAAAAGTAAATAAAAGTAATATCACAAAAGAAGTTATACTGAACAGATTCAGTATAACTTCTCTTGTGATATTACTTTTATTTACTTTTTGTTGTTGAATTTTGTGGTGAAAGAAAGGATAACACCACAAATGACAGCTGTTGGAACAGGGATTTTGCATAGGTTCTTCCAGCAAAAAGTATTCATGTCATCCTTTTGCTCATAGGTTTAGAGTTTGCTGGCAAATTTGAATCAAAATTAGCATGTAGACAGAGCTCTCCAAGGAACTAAGTTCCTAAGAACAATTATCAGAAAAGGTGGCTGATGGAAAGAGTGAAACCCTGTTAATGGCCCCACTGAGAGAATGGCAGACACTCAGCTGTTAGCCGTTGAGTTTGCCAGCAGCTGGCTGGGCAGTCAGCACAGGTGTAAGTGTCAAGCAAGCAGCACCTCAGTAGCACATCAACAAGGACCATGTGTGGCTCCAGGCACACTCAATGCCACACCTTTGCCAAACAAGAAATGTCAATGGGGTTTGAAACAAATGAAGAGTATTGCTACTAGGAGATAGGCAAAAGGCAGATGGCTACGAGGATGCTGAAGGGACTGGAGCACTGCCTGATGAGGAGAGGCTGAGAGCCCTGGGCCTGCTTAGTCTGGAGAAGAGAAGACTGAGAGAAGATCTGATCAATGTCTATAAATAGCTGAGGGCTGGGGATCAGGAAGGAAGGGACAGGGACGGCCTCTGCTCACTTGTGTCCTGGCATAGGACAAGGGCAATGGATGGAAACTGCAGCACAGGAAGTTCCATCTCACCATGAGGAAGAACTTCTTGACTGTAAGGGTCCCAGAGCACTGGCACAGGCTGCCCAGAGAGGTTGTGGAGTCTCCTTCTCTGGAGCCTTTCCAGCCCTGTCTGGATGTGTTCCTGTGTCACATGTGCTAGATTCTCTGGTCTTACTCTGGCATGGGGAGTTGGACTGGGAGATCTCCAGAGGTCCCTTCCAACCCCTCACATCCTGTGAGCCTGTGATAATAATGTGGAGAAATAAGGTGAATATAGGGAGTGCACAAAAGGTCTTTTGTGAGTATCTGGTATTGCAGATATCTGGGAAACGTGGAAGATCTCACTAATGGGAGGACAATGGAGTGAGCTGGGCTTCTTCTCATGGCAGTGCAGGAGGTAGCAGACATCTGGTGTAAATCTGTTGGAACCCTGATTTTATGTAGTTCTGCCTCAGGAGCCATTTTTTTCTCTTGTATTGGAGAGCTGGGTTGTGCACTGCTCCTCCTTTTAGGTAAAGCTGAATATGGTAGAGGTTTATTGCTTGTATCTCTGCCTGAGTCCTCATCCCAAAGCTACATTTGAATTGCTGGAGTTTTATTTTAAATATTGTGTGTATTTTCAGGCTCTGTTATTGAGACAGAAGATAATTTTTAGGTTTATTTTGACTCTGTTTTGCTTGCCACATTTAAATTTTCTTCAAAGATTGTAAAATTAGAGATTTGTGCTATGTCAGAGACCTTTCAAAAGAATCAGAAATATCCATATTCAAGAACCTCCTGTTCTTTGGATGCTGATCAACATCTCTGTTTTTTCCTTTGTGCTGCTTATTAGCTGAAGTAAGAGGATGTGTCATGCTACCTTTATTTCTCTCTTTCTTTTTTTTAATATTTGAGGCTGTGCTGGGGAGTCACTGTTTCATTTATCATTTTATGATGGTTTATTCCTCACCTAAAGTCATAACTGAAGCTGACTAAATCTTTTCTCCCTAAGAAGTAAGGTGTTTCAGTTTTGAGGACAATTACATAAAATTTTGGGTGGAATCTCAGCAAAACAGGTAAGGATTAGTGTAAATTAGTACATACAAAAAGGTGTGGGAGATAATGTGATCAAGTCCTTCATATGCTGATCAAAAACCAAAAGAAATCAAAACTTCAGGCGCCTCCAATGTGTAAATTTGTGGTTTTCTCCTAGCTGTACCAATATTCCATATGGATAACAGCAGTTTATTGTTTCACAGGCTCACAGGATGTCAGGGGTTGGAAGGGACCCAAAGACATCGTCGAGTCCAACCTCCCTGCCACAGCAGGACCATATGATCTAGCTCAGGTCACACAAAAACACATCCAGACAGGCCTTGAAAGGCTCCAGAGAAGGAGACTCCATAATCTATCTGGAGAGCCTGTGCCAGTGCTCTGTGACCCTATCCCAGGGAGCAAGTGAGCAGAGCCTGTCGTCTTCCCCCGACCCCCAGCCCTCAAATATTTATAAATATTTATTAAATCCCCTCAGTCTTCTCCAGACTAAACAGGTTCACTCAGCCTCTCCTCATCAAGCAGTGCTCTAGTCCCCTAATCATCCTAGTAGCCCTCTGCTGGAGTGTCTCCAGCAGATCTCTGTCCCTCTAGAACTGGAGAGTCCAAAACAGAAGGCAGTACTCAAGATGATACCAGTGCTGAGTAGAGGTGGAGGGTTTGAAGGTGCTGAGCCTGTTTCACAGAGATAGCCTAGAATAATTAATAAGCAGTAAGAAATATCTCTGTGTGGTCTTGTGGTCCTAGCCCTTCAGAATGGTCTGGCTTTCAAAATGGGTTCATCCCTAGGCAGCAGCACCCTGAGTCCTTTGGATAAACAATGGAGCAGTGTGGCACTTGCAGAGAAATTCAGTTGAAGCAGTAAAGCAGAGTCAGGAATAAGGCTGGATAGAGACTTGCGAATCTCCTGGTCTCTTTCTTAAAGGAACTCTCAGAAGGAAAATGGTGCAGAAATACTTCATTGGATCAAGAGGCTGATTTGCAGCCTGATTTTTAGAGCTTCCCAGGAGCAGGGAGGTGGTGATTGTTCCTGAAGGACAAAGTTCTGATGGCTTCTCTTGTATATCTCTGAGGGCAAACACCTTTCCAAGGGGCATAGAAAATAAGTGACTTAAATCTAAAGATACCTGCTGGAGCTTTGCATGTTCATTATTTCCCCCTTTATGCTTTCATGACTGACTCAGACCTCCAAACTTGAAAGCTCCTTGAACTGCAGTTCTCCTTGGAATTTTGACTTTGTTTAAAAAAGAAAAAGATATGATAGGTTGTCATGTTTCTCTCTCTAACTTCAGATCAAATATATTTAGATTACAGATATTTTTGCTGTCAGCCTTGCAGACTTAGTGAAGAAAGACAAACCTGATTCTTTCCTGCTTGTACATCACCACCAGTAATGTTCTGCAGCAAAGAAATCGAAGTGTTCCCATTGTTTCAGTGTAGTTTTACAGGTGCCAGAAACTTCCAGATTGGGCACTTCAATGGATTCTTAGAAACTGATGTGGAAGCCTGATTTTAATAGATACATTTCTTCCTCACTGGTTGAAGAGAAGAAATGTAAAGCACTACCTGGGGCAATCAGTTCTAACAGTGTTGTATAGCTGCTGTTCGTGTTCACAAAATTATTTTTATGAGTTGCTTCGTAAAGGAGAAATCACAAAGAGATTTATGAACCTTTCAAGTGTATTTGAGTCAGTTACAGGCTTTTAGTGGAAATTAGCTGCAATTCAGTGATCCTAGGGAAGATTCCACTCTAAATTTTAGATTTGGTGATGTTTAGCTGTCAAAAGTGTTGACATCGAAATGTCTACTTTCACATAACCCTCATTTTAGAGGTGTGTTACTGGGTCAGAAATTCTGCAGTTCTTACCTAGTCGAGGGACAGGAGTAACCTGTTGCTTGCTGAATTGGTTACAACTGAGCCAAAATGCAGAAGCTTCCTGAAGAAAAAGGTTAAATATGTCCACATGGGAAGGTGTTCTTTATTTTATTTTGCATTGATACTTTGCTCTATACTCCATAACTTCTGTATGTAGATGAAGGGAGACATTTGAAAGAGATTTGGCCCTCTGATGACTAAGTGCTCCTTTCTTCCTAATTGAGGGTGTAAGAGGGGTTCATGTTACTGAATTAGGCAGAACAAAGAAAGTGGTGCAGGACACAATTCACGGATTCACAGACTGCATCTGGCTGGGAGGGATCCTCAAATGTCATCTTGTCCAACCTCCTGGAGTCAGCAAGGACACTTCCAACTAGATCAGGATACCCTGGGCCACATGAGATCTCATCTTGAGTGTCTTCAGGGATGGTGCCTTAACCACATCCCTGGGCAACCTGTCCCAGTATTTCCCCACCCTTCATTGTGCAGAACTTTCTTCTTATGTCCTGCCTTGATCTCCCCTGCTCCAGTTTCAAACCATTCCCACTCATCCCATCACTCCAAGCCCTTCTAAAAAATCCTTGCCCATCCTTCCTGCAGGTCCCTTTCAGATGTTGAAATGTAGCTGTAAGGTCTCCCCGACACATTCAGAGCACAAAATACTTCCTCAGATGACAAAATACTTTTACAGTTCATTTAAGGTGAAGTTTCCTCAGCCTGAACGATAGTCAAGTAGATTTGGGAGAGAAGATCAGTGCTTCCTGGCTTAGTGCTGCATGAGAACGAGATCCATGTTCTGTTTGGGCTACAGGTGTCATCAGCTGTTCTTTCAGCCTGCACCTGTTACATTTTGGATCAACAGAGAGGTGTTTGTTGTGTTTTGCATTCTTTCTGGTGTGGGACTGCAACTAGAGACTTTTCCCAGCTCCTCTCATTCATTATCTGAATGCAAAGTTTTTATTCTTATTTTGCAGTTCAATAGATAAGTATTGTGGCAGGGTTTTATCCATTCATTTCCTGGGGTAGCTGTTGGTTTAACCATAAATGTAGGTACAAAACCCCCAAACCAAAGTACTCTGAAAAACAACAACCCTCCTTCCTCCAACCACCAAAAACATATATTCTTGAGGCTAGAATAAGGATATGTACAGAGCCTCACTTCCATGCCTGGAAAGGTGATGGAACTTATTCTCAGCACTGTCCTTAGGCATATCAAGGACCAGAGGGTCACTGGGAGCAGTCAGCATGGTTTTACCAAGGGGCAGTCATGTTTGACCAACCTTTGATGAGGACATCACCAGGTGGTTAGATGATGGTAGAGCAGTGGATGTGGTTTATCTTCATTTCAGTAAATTATTTGCCACTGTCTGCCACAGCATCCCCACAGCTAACCTGAGGCAGTGTGGTCTGGATGATCAGGGAGCGAGGTGGGTGGGAATTAGCTGAAAGGAAGAATTCAGAGAGTTGTGGTTAATGGATTGGAATCTAGTTGGAGGCCTGTAGCTAGTGGAGTCCCTCAGGGGTCAGTAATGGGACTAGTTCTGTTCAGTGTGTTCATCAATGACCTGGCTGAGGGCACAGAGTGCACTGTCAGCAAGTTTGCTGATGACACCAAACTGGATGGAGTGGCTGCCACACGAGAAGGCTGTGCTGCCATTCAGCCAGACCTGGACAGGCTGGAGGGCTGGGCAGGGAGAAACTGAATGAAATTCAACAAGGGCAAGGGGAGAGTCTGGCACCTGGGAAGGAACAACCCCAGGGATCAGGATAGGTTGGGGACTGACCTGTTGGAGAGCAGTGAAGGGAAGAGGCATCAGTGGGTCCTTGTGGATGGAAGGATGCCCATGAGCCAGCAATGTGCCCTGGTGGCCAGTAGGACAAATGCCATTCTGGGGTGAATTAGAAGGGCTGTGGTTAGTAGGTTGAGAGAGGTTCTCCTGCCCCCCTACTCTGTCCTGGTGTGGCCACATCTGGAATATTGTGACCAGTTCTGGGCCCTTCAGT
Organism: Ramphastos sulfuratus; assembly: GCA_013399055.1. Taxonomy (NCBI): domain Eukaryota; kingdom Metazoa; phylum Chordata; class Aves; order Piciformes; family Ramphastidae; genus Ramphastos; species Ramphastos sulfuratus. The sequence goes on from WBNM01002528.1 coordinate 107,208, forward strand.
TCAAAAGGGACCTCAGGGAACTGCTTGAGGGAGTCCGGCACAGGGCCACAAAATTAATGGAGTGGAACATCTTCCTTCCCAGGAGAGCCTGAGGGAGCTGGGGCTCTGCTGCTTGGAGAGGAGGAGCCTGAGAGGTGACCTCATTCATGGTTATCAAAGGCTGAGTACCAGAAGGATGGAGCCAGGCTCTGCTGGGTGATGCCCAATGACAGGACAAGGGGCACAGGTGGAAGCTGAGGCATAGGAAGTACCATGGAAGTACCATGAGGAGGATTTTTTTTTTCTGTGAGGGTGACAGAACACTGGAACAGGCTGCCCAGGGGAGTTGTGGAGTCTCCCTCTCTGAAGATATTCAGAGCCTGCCTGGACGTGTTCCTGTGTGATCTGCTGTAGGTGATCCTGCTCTGGCAGGGGCGTTTGGACTGGATGGGCTTTTGAGGTCACTTCCAACCCCTAACATTCTGTGATTCTGCAATTGTTTGAATTTAAATCATATATTAATGGCAATATACTGAAGGCAAATTAATAATCACTATTTCTTGAGTGTATTCAATTTAACTAATGCTCCTGGACTGCAACTGTATTTCTCAGAAGATCATGTGAAGGTGTGGCAGTTGTGCCTAAGATATCAGGGGTTCTCTTCCATGGGCAATTGAAAAATAGGAGTGGAAAAGATTTTCAAGTTGGAATACACAGACAACATTTTTAAAAACAAGCTTAAAAACATAGCAGTCATTTTAATTGATCCAAACATTTGGATTAATATAATTTCCACTTTCGTATTGTACTACCTCACTGAGTATAATATGTAGTATTTTTACATATACAATTGCAATTAATAGCTTAATATCAGAAGGCGTAGATTAATTGCTGTGTTCAACAGCAGAATTGGAAAGCTTTGACAGTTTTCTGTCAAAAATGTGGTTGATAACAACATGTCTGAAAAATCTTGGAATTCTGAGCAAGGAGAAACCTTCTGGTCTTGTGGAGAGTTCAGAGGTTTGGGGTTTTTTTGGTTGTTATTTCTTTAGGGGAGGAGTTGGGTGCTTTTATTTCTTATTTTGTTTTGTTTGTTTTTTTTTAAGATGCCAAAGGAAAAGCTTAGTACAGGTAACAGAAGTGGCAGGACAAAACGAAGTAAGACAGACATAAGGAGGCTGTTTGGTGATGACTGTTCCCTCATTTTCCCTTAGTATGTGTTAAAACTAGAACTAAGAGCTCACCTCTCCCTTCTGACTTCATGCACATCCCCAGCCCTGTGTGATCCCAAGTGAAGAAACTCTGCTTGGACCTGGTGGCCATTGCCAGGCTTTGCTGTCTGTACCTAAGGCAACGTTGAGGACACTTTGTTTGGACGTTGCTGAGGGATTTGCCACTGGAGACTCATGAGGGAAACACTTTCTCCGGACCAGTTAAGCTTCATAGAGACAAATGGAGCCTGGTGTGTGGCGCAGAGGACAGAATGCCTTTATAAAGTCATACCACTTGGTGCTCCTTCTCAGGGGACCTGCTAACTGGCACCTCCATATAAGCAGGAACTTGGCTCAGGCTAAAGAATCCCAAAATGTATTTTAGAAAAGAAACTGAAGAGAGTTTGAAAGAACTCCTCTGGAAACTGTCCCTGGGTGACTATTTGTGTTTCCCAAGAGGATGCAACAAGAGCGAAAAATCAAGTAAGCTTTTTCTTCGCTTTTCAAGCTTGTGGCTTTGTTAAGGTTCTCACCATGTTTGTGATTGCTCTGTGTTTCTAAGGGACTTAAAAGCCATCTGGAGAAAAAAAAAAAAACCAAAACCAAACCAAACAAAAAAAACTAAACCAAAAACCCACAAACAAACAAACAAAAAAGTTCTAGGCTGAAAACAGCAGGATTAAGACAAAGTTATATGAAGTGGTCTGCATGTCTGGTTTTCAACAGGGGTAAGTGCAGTGTCCTGCAACTGGGAAGAAACAATAAACTGTACCAGTACAGGTTAGGAGATGATCTGCTGGGGAGCAGCCCTGTGGAGAAGGACCTGGGAGTGCTGGTGGACAGCAATGTGCACCAGTGGCCAGGAAGGCCAATGAGGTCCTGGGGTGCATTCAGATGAGTGTGTCCAGCAGATCAAGGAAAGTTCTCCTCCCCCTCTACTCTGCCCTAGTGAGGGCCCACCTGGCATATTGCATCCAGTTCTGGGCTCCCCAGTTGAAGAGGGACAGGGATCTACTGGAGAGAGACCAAGTTAGGGCTATAAGTATGCTGAAGGGACTGGAGCACTGCCTGATGAGGCTGAGAGCCCTGGGGCTGTTCAGTCTGGAGAGGAGAAGGCTGAGAGGGGATCTGAGCAATGTCTCTAAAAAGCTGAGGGCTGGGAGTCAGGAAGGAAGTGACAGGGACAGCCTCTGCTCACTTGCGCCTTGGCATAGGACAAGGGGCAAGGGATGAAAAGTACAGTACAGTGGAGTCTCCTTCTCTGGAGCCTTTCCAGCCCTGTCTGGATGTGTTCCTGTACCACCTGCACTGGATTCTCTGGTCCTGCTCTGGCAGGGGGGTTGGACTGGGAGATCTTCAGAGGTTCCTTCGAACCCCTAACATCCTGTGAGCCTGTTTGTATAAATTACTCTTCTTTGATAAGGCAAATGTATAAAATTCAGTGATGGCTGCCAGAACAAAGGCGAGAGAATAAGAATTACTCTTCTAACAAGAAGAGACGTTTTAAGTCCTTTCTGAAAACAAACACTCACTGGTTTAAAAAAACAATGCAGCACTCATTGTTTTAGCTTTCTTTGTATTCTTCTTGTTCATTTTTGGAAGTGATTTTCCACTCAGATATGGCCTTCTTCACTTAGTGCCTTTGTAGGGTGCCTAAAGATATATTTTTAGACTGATCTCAGTAAATCCACTGCTTTTTCATGTCACTGTTTCAAAGGTCCCTGTGCACAAGGACGTTATTCCAGTTTCTCAGCTCCACTATGCCACTATTAAGTGTTTAAGTTGACATTTTCCACTCACTGTTGATTTCTAATAGAGACACAAGAAGATATAATCTTTATTGAAACATGTAGAAAAGGAGTAACTTTCTCACAGTACAGCTGATGTGCTGTGCTTTGCTCAACTTAGCTCTGTTGTGTATGGCATAGAATTTATTAGGGGGAAAATATTGTCTGGATGTGGGTGCTGGAGGTGGAGGAAGGCTGAATATTTTAATCAGATTTTGTTGTTACTGTAACATACAGATCTTACAACATCAAGATGTTCAAGAAATTCCTTTTGTGTTGCCAAGTTATTAATTTGAAGCAACAATGTTCAAAGCCGACTGAATATTTAATTTTAGCATCTGAAGCATTGAAAGTTTACATTATTTTCCTCTAGAATTACTTTTAATTTCATAATTCTATTTTTGCTTATGTCATTACACTGTTTTCAGTTGACAAAACCAAGAAAGAAGTATTTCCTACTGGGGAGAATTTGTTTCTTCATATCTTTCTTACTTGAAAGAATAAAAACCAAAGGAATAGACAATATTTTTATTTCCCTGATTTTCATCCAAGGAATTTTCTAAAAATTTAACTGGACTCAGACTCATTCTTTGTCTGGCTTTTCCTCTGCTGAACAAGCTGCCTGGCCCAAGCCTACTGCATTTTTGCCATGGGTTTATCCTCTGAAATCTCTAAGGAACCACAGAATAATGGAATGATCTGGATTGGAAGGCACCTCCAAAGCTCATTCAGTCCAACTCCCTGCATCCACCGCTAGATCAGGTTGCTCACAGCCCTGTCCAGCCCCTCACCGTCAATATCTCCAGGGATGGGCCTCAACCACCTCCTTGGGCAACCTGTTGTAGTGTTCCACTACCCTAATGGCAAAGAACTTGTTCCTAACATCCAATCTAAATCTGCTCTGCTCTAGTCTGAAGCCATTGCCCTCATCCTGTCCCTGCAGGCCTTTGCAACCAGTCTCTCTGCAGCCTTCTTGTAGCCCCCTTCTCTCGCCAGAGCCTTCTCTTTCCTGGTTCTGGGGAATCCATTAGTGCAAACCTATGCAGATCCTGAAGTCAGTAACCATGAAACATTACTGTTAGGATCAGACTTGAGTTTGATGTTGTATTTACCAGGAGCCTTACAGCTTTGTCTCTTCTCAAATACTTGCTCCTGGAAGGGAAAGTGCTGCAGATCTGTGCTTTCCATGTTCCATTGAGGTGGGTTCTGTCTGGGGTTTGGGTTTTTTTGTCACGTGTCCCATTTATTCACCAGGAAGCCGCAACGAAAGCCACCTTTCGTACGCTTGTGTTGTTTCTTTTTTCCCTTCAGCAGCCTTTCCTTCCTTGGTGATGAGCCTTTGCAACATTTGCTTCCATAAATCCTGTTGCACTTAGATGTGGCTTATCTTGTATTCCCATCATGTCTTCAGTCTGAGAATACCAAAACTCTCGATGGGTTTGGTTAAACAGTATTCCAGGCTGCATTTTCTCTTATCTTATAGTCCATATGCATAGGGAATGTTTAGGGATGGAAATTTAAACCCATTTTTTCCTTATCCTTTAACAGCAGAACAGTTCTTACAATGACAATTTAAAGCTCCCATGCTTTCTAGCTCTGCTGATATAGAGATTTAGGTTTTTGGTCTTTTATCTGTCAGCTCCTTTGAATGTGCAGAATAGTTTATCTCCTTTCCTGCTTTTTAGTCTCATGTTTTCATTGATTTGGAAAACCTTCCCCACCATCATGTTGTGGTTGTTTTTGTTGCTTCGAAAACTGTGCTAATTTTAAAAGGTGATCAAAGCCTGTGGAATATAAACAGCCCCTAGCTGCCGAGCTCTGGAGGGAGTTCTATTATTATTTTGCCTGTTACACATGAACATCTAGGAAAAAAAAAACCCGACATCTTTATTTTTAGGCCTTGCTAATTCTCAGTCTTCTCTTAGTTGCAGGCTACCTGGCAACAGCTGATTGCCATGGCAACACCCTGCTGATGAGTGAGGCTCAGCCTGTCTCTTCTGTCTGGGTTCTTCTGATAGACAGAGAGCTGCAAGAGCTTTATGGCCACTGAAGGGCAGAAACCGACAGACTGCTCACTCGAGATGCTGCAGTGCTGCCGAGGACCTCTTGTGTGCTGTAGAGGAAGAGGGAGAGGGAAAGGGAAGGAAAGAACTTTTTACCTAGGGTTCAGGTTTTGGTTAGGACTTGGAGAGCTATTCCTGTCGAATTCATCACCTCTTTGGAATAGTTACCCAGACTCTCCATGTGCTCATTATCTATCTTCAGCTCAAAACTCATTTGTGTTCCTTACTGAAAATGCTTTTTTTCTGTTACTATTTCTGGTTTGGGTTATTTTGTTGTTGTTTTTGGTGGTTGCCGTTTGTTTTTTTCTTGGTTATAGGCACCCAGGCCATGATGCTACAACATCTTGATTAGATTCACATTATTCATGCCTGGCATTGGACCTTCTGCAAGAACACCACTGGGGGCTTGGACGCTGATGCTAGAGTTTTACCTGAGACTTTAGTGGGGAGGTTGTAAGCCAGAGCACACTGTTGATCATTTAATGTAATGAGGTTAAACTAGTGCAACAGGAAAGAGCTGTGTGATACTTAATGCTGCTTCAGAGGTCGAATTTCTTACTATTGTGTGTATTAATGCCACTGAACATTTAAACATAAAATCTATTGTTTTATGGTTCTGGGACCTTGGCATGAAGATTGCTAAAGAAAGTTTTTAGACAACAACCATTCCCTCTGCTGGATGTTAGGACACATCAGTAGCTTTCTACCTCCTTTGGATTGCTCCAGCTTCTATATTGTGATTCTAACTCAGTGGAATGTTACTCAGGCCTGTCTGCGCTTCTTTGCAAGCTTGATGCAAATGAGAAGTGACTGGCAGCTTGGCCTGAGAGAATGCCGTTATGGAAATTCTGCTCAACGCCTTTTGAGGCGTGAGTGAATCCTGCAGGTGGCACCAGGGACTGACCATGGGATCCTCCTGAAGTGTTGAGGACTACATGAGAGAGAGATGGATTCCACCTTACCTAGTGGGTCAAAAGCATCTTTGCCTACAGACTGGCCAACTAAGCAAGGACTTTAAACAAGGAGCCCTAAGGAGGAAGGAATGATGATCCACAACCAGTTGAGGAAGGGGTGGACTGAGTTTTTAAGCAAAGGATACACAATTTTGCAGACAGGAGGGAGCTTTTGATCCACAGCACTGAAGGAGACCCATGTCAAGGCTATGCACACAAGTAAGAAGATGCCTACAGGAGAGTGTTACAGGTCAAGTTTCCATACCTTTCTGGGAAATCAGCATAACCAAGTACCCAGCCAAGGAGCCTGTCTGCTGATGCATGCACTGCAGGGAACAGACAGGAGGAGTCAGGGCTCTGTGTACAGTTTCACATCACAATCTCATCTGAGTTGCAGACATGGTGACGTAGCTCACAAAAAAGCAGTGCTGTAAGAGATATGTGTTAGCTCTTCAGAAAGTACAGGCCAAGGCAGTGCAGAGGGATTTACTTTTGCTGTGAGGAAGCAGTGGGAGTGCATGGAGCTCTGCCTCTGAGCTAGCTGAGACCTTAGAGGTTAGGGCCATAGGAAAGCCCCATGCAGGTGGCCTTGCAGTAGAGGTCTGCTGCAGACTTTCTGATCAAGAGTGAGAAGTTGATGAGCTCTTCCTTGCATAATTGAAAGAATCCTCATGTTCAAAGGCTCTGGTCCTCACATGGGACTTAAACCACTGCAAAATCTGCTGGAGGGGCAATAATAGGAGTTCATGAGCAATCCTGGAATTTTCTGGAGTACATTGGAGATAACATTGGTGATTGAGGAGCGACAAGAGGATGACACTCTGATGCAGCTCACATTTGCATAGCAGAAAGAACTGGTCAGGGGTTTTAAAGTTGGGGGCCACACTGGCTGCAACACCTGTGATGTAGTAGAAATCAGGATCCCAAGAGGGAGCAAGGAAAACAGCAGGATGACAACCCTGAATTTCAAGAGGAGACTTTGGTCTGGTCAGGGATCTGCTTGGAAGAATCACGTGGGAGACAGTCCTGGGGATTGGGAGGATCCATTGGAGTTGTTTGGGTTGCTTTGTTGGAGTTTGGTTTGTGAGTGTTTATGGTTGGTTGGCTGCTGGGGTTTTCTGTTGTTGTTTGGGTTTCTTTTGTTTAGTTTTGTTTTGCCAAAATTGCCTCTTCAAATCTGGAGAACAACTGATTTCAACATGCAAGGGGCTGAAAGGTGGCAGAGGCCTGCAGGGATGGATGGACATAGAGCTCCTGATGAAACTCAAGGTTTTAAAAAGGAAGTGGAAACAGAGTGAAATGACTCCATAAGACATCAGAGGTACTGTCCAAGCATGAAGCAGTGGGGTTAGAAAAATCAAAGTTGACATGGAGGGGAATCCAGAGTGGGATGTGAACAGCAACAAGAACTGTTTCTACAGCTTTATCACCTGTAAGAGGAAGAGGAGGGTAAATGTAGGCCTACTGTTGAATATGGTGGGGGACCTGGTTACAAATCACAGGAAAAGACAAAAAGACCAAGGCACTAATGCCTTCTTTGCCTCAGTCTTTAATGGTAAGACCATCCTTAAGGAATTCCAAGCTCCTGAGATTGGTGGGAAAGTCCAGAGTGATGAAACCATACCCTTGATACGGGATGTAAACATACACCATGCACACAAAACGGACATAGACAAACCCATGGGACCTGGAGAGATGCACTCACAAGAGCTGAGAGAGCTTCCTCTGTCATTGTGAGACCACTTTTGATTCCTTTTGAAAGGTAATGGAAACAGGGGGTGTTCCTGAGGACTGGAACATACTGTGCTCTTTTTCCCCTCTGTAGTGCAAAAACGGAGGAGCATACTAATCACAAAAATAGAAGAAAAAGCATCAATGCCCTCAAACTGGGAGCCAGAGGCTGCTTTTCATTTGGTTTTCCAAAAATTTGAACCTGCTAAATGTTGTGTGTAGAAACCAAGTCAATATTTCCTACAGAGACACCTGATTTTCCTCATGGAAATTTGTGGGAACTGAAAGGCTACTCCAAGTGGTCCTCATCTGGTAGCTGCTGGTTTGCCTTTTCTTTTTGGGTTGATGTCCACGGAACCCAATTGATCACCAAACAACGTGTCACAAAGTTCTTTGATGGTGTCAGTGCCTTTTTGAATGTGCAAGGAAGCTCTGAAGCAATATTCCCTCAAGCAAAGGCAGCAGCCTGTGGCAGATGTGCTCATGGTCAAACACAGCAAGGACGAGGTGGCACAGAGCAGATCCAGCACAAAGGTGTCTGCCAGGCACCCTCCAGAAATACTAGTGAGGATGAATGCCTGCCAGGACCTGCTGTCAGATCTTGGTGGGAAGCTTTGCCTTGTACTCATGAAGTGAGTGATAGCAATCTCTTGGGTCCTGAGGAGCTTTCACTAACGTTTTAAAATACTCAACATCAGACCTGAGAAAGAAGCATGCCACATTGTTCTTGGCAGGTAGATCACCCATGTTTGCCCTGAAATTTCTCATCTTGAATCTGCATTGCTAGGGCTGGGAGCTTATTCTTTTATTCTTTGTTGTTATTAGCATTTTCATGCCTTAGATTTTTCTAAATATTGCTATTTGTTAGGTTCAGTAATGCTAATTTGTGGGTTTTGATAGAATCATAGAATTGTCAGGGTTGGAAGGGACCTCAAAGATCATCCAATTCCAACGCCCCTGCCATGGGCAGGGACACCTCTCACTAGATCAGGTTGCCACATCCAGCCTGGCCTTAAAAACACCCAGGGATGAGGCTTCCACCACCTCCCTGGGCAACCTGTGCCAGTCTCTCACCACTCTTATGGTGAAGAACTTCTTCCTAACGTCTAATCCAAATCTGCCCTCCTCTAGCTTGGTTCTATTCCCCCCAGTCCTGTCACTACCTGACACCCTAAAAAAGTCCCTCCCCAGCTTTCTTGTAGCCCCTGTCAGATACTGGAAGGCCACAATAAGGTCTCAGAGCCTTCTCTTCTCCAGACTGAACAACCCCAACTCTCTCAGCCTGTGCTCATAGGAGAGGAGCTCCAGCCCTCTGCTCATCCTTGTGGCCCTTCTGTGGATAATGGAGAAGTGAAATATATTTCATTTTTACCCAACAATACCCAAATACATGCTATTAAAAACCAGATCTGTCATATCACTTTGAGGGTCTGTAACTGCTCATGAGAACACAGGTTTCTCTGCTTATTTCCCTTAGCTGTCAGTGGAACAGGAAACTCTCTGGATGGGCTGATATTTTAGCAACTGACCTCTCTACCTCTGTTAGCAGTAGTAATATACTAAGTGCTAGCACTCTCACTTCTGTGCATGAACTTGACTGCAATTCCTGGCTTGGTGCAAACTAGGGAAGTAATGAACTTGTAGAGTAAGTATCTCGACTTAGAAAACTTTGGAGTTATCTTGCTTTGAATTTTTGGAGAGAATTCAAATGTACACTCCCATATTACAGCAAATGATGAGATCTAACATATTTATAATTTACTTTGCTTTCTCCTCCATTCCTAAATGCTAGGTGAAACATCATCTTATGTGACATGTGAAATGTGCTGTTGATTATCTGCATCTTAGAAGCAGCTGCACTTTACTAATTTGGATTTAGTTTTTAAGAAGAAGAAATGCTGTAAATCTACAGACAGAACTCTGGCTGATGCTCACTAACTGAGAGTATTGTATTTAGCTGTAGTGGAAGTGAAACTGCTCCAGGTTCAGGCTGGACGTTAGGAAGAAATTCTTCACAGTCAGAGTGATTGGCATTGGAATAGGCTGCCCAGGGAGGTGGTGGAGTCACCATCCCTGGGGATGTTTAAAAGGAGCCTGGATGAGGCACCTAATGCCATGGTTTAGTTAATTAGATGGTGTTGAGTGATAGATTGGACTCTATGATCTTCAAGTTCTTTTCCAACCTGGTTAATTCTGTGATTCTGTGAAAGCAGTTTCCTGGTCTGGGTGGGCTTTACAGTATTGAACCCCATGAATTAAATGGTTTGCTAGCCCAATATAGTGACCTGCTTATGGGAGATTACTTTTGAAATGAAACCTGTGAAACCACGGAGTGATTGTAAATTCCTTATCTGTGGGATACAGCAATCATTGCCATCTCATTCCATCTGCAGTGGAATGATCTTCACTCTGAGCCTAGATTTCACTGGTAGATTGCTGAGATTCTTGTGTAAGAATCTGTGGAAGTCAAAACAAATAGGAATTTTAGAATAATTAGTACAAAGGAATTAGCAAGGTTCGACAAAGTACTTGTAAAGAAATTCCTTTCCTTTTTTCATCCAAAATTTGCAGTGTAGTTTCATTGCTACTGGGCAGCCTTTGCAGTCCTCCGTAATCATTTTATGGTTGCTTGATTCTACTCAGGCCACTGGAAATGTTAAGGTTACCTTATACTGAAGATGTATTTTGCTCATTAGATACCTGTGAGAGTCTCAGCATTTTAACACTCAAAACATGAGATTATGATTTTTGTTGAATCTACTTCAATTTTGGGGCTCCGGAAGTCAGCCTAAGCCCTCAAGGCAAGACTTGCAAACATCAGGAGTCTTTTGGGTATCTGTAGAAGCTGTCACTGGAAGAGTCAAGATTTTGTAGTGCAAAAATAGGTTGTCTTACTATTGAGAGTAAGGGAGTCATCAGAAGAATAGAGGAACCAAAGAGAAACCTCTGATCCCTCCAGTGCTCTCCCAGGATGAGAAGCTGGCAGCACTGGGCTGCTTGGAGTCCCTAGTGATAAGACAGAGGACTGACACCTTCTGATAAGGAGGAGGAAAGGACAGGTCGCTGTGTGCTTTGCAAGAGAAACTTCATTTAAAGTTCAGATTATTCATAAAGCCATCACTCTTTATTTTAGCACAGAATAGTTTTGGGGAGAGACATTATGAATGTTCCTATGGGATTTTTTTTATCCCTGGATATAATTACCCTGTTAACATAGTAAACACTTTCTGCTCTGAATAACATAATCTGTCCAACAAGCTGTCAGCAGGATGGAAGATTCTTTAGCTCCAACTCCTTTTTGAAACTGTAACATTGTCACAGGTGGCTGCTTGTAGTTCAGCATTCCTTTGGGAATAAAAAGCATGAAAAATGTATAGAAAAACACAGCTCTTACAAACAGGACTGTGCTGGTGGTGGGAAGGACTGTTGGTCAGGTAGGCTTTTAGAAATGTATTCAGAACTGTAATTCAACCTTGGTCGGACTAGGTGAGCAGGTGCTGCACTACCCAACGTAGGAGAACACCAAGATGAAAATTAAAGAAGCTTTGAAAACAAAGGAGGCATTTGATTGTACCTTGACCTCATTAGCAATATGTCCATCTGAGATCTTGAGATGTCTCTGGGCTCTTTTGCTCATCACAGAATTGTCAGGGTT
>WBNM01002530.1:0-19782 GCA_013399055.1 Ramphastos sulfuratus
ACACCCTGTGAGCCTGTGATTTATTTCAGCACTGCAAGAAGTGGTATTCTTTACTGATTTTTGTACAAAGTTATAAATACTTGGGAAGCTTAAAGGAAAGATGGTATCAGATGATTCATTAGCAATTACAATATTTTATTAATCTGTATAATTTTTTAAGGATCCATCCTGTAAACTGTTACTTGTATGAATAACATTTACTGATAGTATTGCTGAATTATGAAGGGCTTTCTGCATTAGAAGAATTTGTGTAAAGGTTGGTAGTGATGGACTCTTAAATATTTATTAAAAATATTTTTTGAGGTAAACTTAAGAATGATCTGGTATCAGTTATTAGTTCATGCTCTCCAATTTCTGTAACTATGTGTAGAGGTCAACAAGTCCTAGCAGCTCCTTTCTTATATGAGGGCAGCCAAATAACCTTCTCCTTCTTTTGAACTTACACTCCTTCCTAACAGAGGACTAATCCATTCACTTCTACTTATTATGTAAAAGCCACATGTGATGCCAATGAGCAAAATAATACCCTCTGAAGAGTGAGAACAGTGAGTTAGTAACAACAGATGAGGAGAAGGCTGAGGTCCTCAAGAACATTTTTTTCCTTAGTCTTCACTGGCAACCTCTCACCCAATGCCTCCTAAGCGAAAAAAATCACAAGGTGGGGACCAGGATGGTGAAGTCCCTCTCACTGTATGCAAAAATCAGGTTTGTGACGTCCTGAGGAACCTGGACATAGCTGAGTCTATGGGACTTGATCAGATGCAGCCCAGAGTCCTGAGAGAACTGGCTGATGTAGCCACCAAGCTACTCTCCATCATGTCTGAAATGTCCTGGCAGTCAGGTAAAGTCCCTGGAGATTCGAAGAAGTGACACAGGTCACCCATTTTTACAAAGGGCAGAAAGGAGGACCCTGGGAACTTTCAGCCTGTCAGCCTCAACTCTGTGCCTGGGAAGACCATGGAGCAGATTGTACTAGAACGTCTGATAAGGCACCTGTGGGTCAGGGAGGTGATTCAAGTGAGCCAGAGAGGTAAACATAAAGCTTACTTTGCAGAACCAAGGTAGAAAAGTGCACAACAGAAAACGCATGCTTGAGGGAAAAGGCAACCAACTGGTAGCGCTCCTTCATGTCTGCTTTTGACAGTCCGTGTAGCTGCTGCACACTGCCCACAGAAGCATCTCCCAGAGAAGAAAGCCACCCTGGCAAACCCCGGCAAGCCCATGTTTTGCTGGAGAACCTGCAAGGCAGCTGGGGCGGCAGAAGCGCGCTGGGGGCGGCAGAGCCGCAGCGTCAGCGGCAGGCAGAACGCAATCGGGGCTGCCACCAGGGCTCCGACCAGGCCCCGCCGCGGCGGCTGCGCACCCCGCAAGAGAGCCGCTCCCCACGCACCAGCCCCGGCTCAACCACTAGATCCCCAGAGTGGGAACCAATCAGCCCCGAGGGGGGCAGCTCGCCGCTTGGCTGGCGACAAGAGAGTCTCCTCCTTTCCTTTCTTCCTTCCTTCCTCCCCGCTTTCCTTTTCCTGCCTGCCCGCAGCCGCAGCGCAAGGGCCGGGAGGTAACGGCGGAGCGGCAAACAGCCGCCCCGTACGCGCCCGGCAGAGGCAGCAGGCGCCCAGGCGGGTGGTGGCTGCGCCCGGGCCCGGCCGAGCCGCTGGCAGGCCCCGCCCGTCTCCTCCATGGCGCGGCGGCTCCGCGCCAGGTGAGGCTGCGCCGCCTGTTGCGCCGCTGGAGCGCTGGCCGAGCCGAGGGCCGAGGACCGCACGCCGCGAAGTTTTGCGGGGAGGCGGCGCACTGCGATGTGAGTTGCGGGGCCTCGGGGTTGCGCTTGAGGAGAAGGGAGGGAAACGGTAGAGGCGGGAGGAAACTCGACGAGGAGGGAGGGAGGAGAGAAGCACTGCTACTGCCCCGGGGCTGCTGCCGCGCCGTGCCGCCTTGCCCACAACATATCGGTGAGCGCCAGCGGAGATACTACCTCCCACGGCCCGTGCTGGCAAGACTCCGTCGCCCGTGAGTGCGGGGGAGGGGAGAGGGGCACGGGGTCGAGGCTCTGCCGAGGCAGCAGTGGGGAAGACAGGGAATCAAGGGGTGTAGGCTGCAGGGAGGGGGCTGTCACCCTCATCTTGGGAGCAGGCGGGGGATTTGAGAATCGCGGCCCCCAATCCCGTACCAGAGCAACAGCAGAAAAGAAGAAGGGAAAAAGAAAAAAAAGAAAATGAAAAATAAAAAAGAAAAAATGTGCACTCCGTGTGTGTCCGAGGCGCCTGGCTGCTGCGTTCCCCGGCTGCGTGCGGGGCGGGCTGTCGGAGGTCGCTCTGATCAGCATGCAAGCGGCGGCCGGGGAGCGGAACGGGGCGCGGGGGAGGCAGGCAGTGGTAGGAAGACGCCATGTGTATTGCCGTGGGATTTTTCCACTTTGAAACCTACCAGGACCGGTTGCTACGGAGCGGGCGGCGGTGGCTGATTAGAGAGCAGCTCCGCCTGAACGTGAGCAACAAATGGGCGACAGTCGGACTGCAGGGGCCGCCGCCGGCTGCCCGCCCGCCCCCGCTGCCCGGTAAGGCACCGGGCGCGACCGTCGCGGGAGGCGCCGAGGCTCCCCCGGGTGACAGGTGTAGCCTCCGGAGGGGCGGGCGCAGCCGCGGCAGGGGGTTCCGGGCGGCACTGCGCCCCAACAGGGCAGGGCCGCGACCTTAGGGCCCGCGCAGAAATGTCAGGATTGCAGCGAGCGTGTGCTGGATGCTCCGTGTGTGCTGTGTTCGAGCCCTGGGAACCGCAGGCTTTACGCTCGCCATTCTGGCGATGTACGCGTCCAGAATTCCCGTTCCAAACATTTGGACAATGACTAGGATATGGCAGTGGGTGTTCTTCTTTCTTTCTTATTGCCTCCTTCAAAGATCAGAAGATTTTAGAGTATTGATTAGAAAACTGTGAAGTGCTTCAGGCTGCAGCTTACCACTCTTTCTGAATGTCCCTAGACAGAGGTGGTGTGATGACAGAATGAAACTGGCCAAATAACTTGAAATGCCTAAATAAACCAACTACTTAAAAAGAATGACAACGAGGCAAACGGTATTTAGTGCTCCTTTCAAAGAAGTGAGCCAGAGGTATTTGCGTATATGTGAAAATGAAAAAAATAAGCTAATACCTTTTGTAATGGTTGTTAACTATTGAAAAACCTCACAACATCTGTGAGAGAATGTTACAGGTTTTGCAAGGAAAGGAAAATGTGTACTTTTTGAGATAAAAGTTCTGACTAGGATAGCCTTTTGAAAAATAACCGGCAACAATTTCTTTCTGTAGCAATGTAACTTGTGCGTTTAGGTTGCAGCGTGGGCGTTGTGCTCCGCTGAGCGGCTGCTTGAAGGCTGTGTACAGAGCACCACGCCGCTGGTGCGGCTCACCTGCTGCTACTGTTCTTAGTAGCGTAGTTTAAAAAGACAGGTATACAGTGAGCTTCTGTTTTGATTTAAAGGAACAGTAAGTATTTAAGCTGTGACTGAACTAATTTGCAAAACCTTCAGAACCTGTTCAGAAACTTTCTAGTTCAGTTCCTGCAGAGTTGGGATGTGTTCCAGCAGGGTTGCTCGTAAAGTCTGGTGACAGAAGTTCGGCCCCTTTGTCAGATGTTTCCAGCATACAGCACTGTGTGAGGATGTGCCCATAGGTGCTAATGAGAGGTCTTTGATTTCAGCCGAACCTGAGATTAAGTCCAGCTCTCTAACACTTGTTTAGCTATTGCTGGTTAGGTCACTGAGCCCTGATCTTGCTTTTTCTGAGGTCTACTGTAAAATTTATGACAACTTTAGCTCAACTAGGATGAGCTTCTATGGGTAGGTGGAGTTTTCCATTGCCTTAGAGGAAGTTGAAACTGCTCCGTATCTTGGAGATCAGGGTCCAAGTGAATCGTATCTGTAACTGTCAAGAATCAATGTGTTTTGCCTCAAATGAGAGATTAATCAAAAAAAGAAGTGTCATTTAGTAAGCATATAAGTTCATGCTCTGGATCCAGTCCTGTGCTAATGAAGTCCATGAGAGTTTTGCCAAAGATTAACAGAACAGCAGGATTTTATTTAAGGGTACATTTCTGATTTGTCTCTTCAGTGTGCATTACAATGTCTGTATTCCAAATTATTTGGGAAACCAAAACCACTTACTGCTCACACTGAAGCTGAGTCAAGAGTAACTTCAGAGCAAATGCCTGATACATTAGCTTGAGAAATAACCTCCAAGCAGTAGAGCTGAAATTTATAAACTTAAGCTTACTCAAAAGGGCTGACTTGGCTAAGTACAGAGAAAATGAATTGCTTTATTGCAAAATCACCTCTAGATGCTCAGTGAAGTAGTGAGGTGCTCCTGAATCTTGCTTCTTAATCCTTATTTCTCCTGTCACTTCACCAGGAATATATATGAGAGTAACACAAGGGATATGTGGCTAACTGTTAGGAAGATTTTAAGCTCTTTAATGAAACGAATAATTTAGCGAAGCAGGAATATGGCTAGAAATATTTGTTGTTACCATTTCAGTTAATCAGAAGATAAGACTAAGGAAGTTGCTCTTCCTCAGAGTAGAATATTGCATTTGGAAAGACTTAAAGGATTTGCATTTAACTATTGTCCCTGTTGTCATTTGCATGCATGGTCTTTGAATCAAACCTTACTTGAGAATGCAAGTGAAATTAGAGTTCTGTGGCTAGTAAACATATTTTTTAATAATTTTGCTTCATCCAGTAACATTTGCTTGCAAAATTAGAGAATATTGTCATGGAGCTATGAAATAAAAAAAAAACCAAAACTTAAGCTAGATGGAACCATACTTGAAAGTGATGATATTATGATCTAAGAATAAATTATTCAAGTTTATAGAATATGTAATATTTACCTTGGGTTGTTAGGACAAACATTTTTAAATGTTACTTTATTTACTAAAAGTAATCTCCAAAAAGTGCAGTTCTGGTTAGAGCACTTCAGTGCTACTATGAATCCAATGTCAGTATGTCAACAGAAACTGCAAGCAGTAAGGATACAGGAATTTCTCAGCATATTCAATAAGCGTTTACAATTTGTAAGTACATGCATGAACAATGTGTGCCTTCTGCTCTGAAATCTGATGTGTTGTATCAAATTTAGAACTTTTTTCATCTGGTGAATTTAAATCTCTGATAGTTTTCATCCAGCTCTTTCCATAAAGTGGTTTCTGTGCTGCTTCATCCACGTGCACTCTGCTGGTGCAGTAAGGTATGGTGTTGATTTTACTTGCTGTTTCAGCTGAGCTCCTGGTTTAGATAAACAATTGCCAAACCCACTGCAGAGCAGGATCTCATTATCTCACAATGTTTAAAGATGTATGCTCCTGCTTCATAAAGATTTCTGTGGGTAAGTGGTGTCTGTGTCCATACTTGCCATTGATGACTTGCATTGTTTACCCTTGTAGACTAAGCAGCTTTTGTAGCTGATGCTGGCTACATGGAGACTTTGTTTGAACTCTGAAGAATAAATACAATACCTACTGCTACTAAACAAGAAAGTAACTTTTATTCCTCTTCCCCTAGATATATAAATGCTGTATTGAGTACCTTCAGCAAGCAGATTTTTTTTTTTTTTAAAGTAGCTTCTTTTTGCACTGACTTCAACACTGGGCATACAAAAAGCTTTTTACTGTAAGGATCAGTACAGCTTCTCAGTTCTACTTTCCATCAGTAAGGAAAATCCAGTAGTGGCTGAATTAAAATGAGGTTTGTTTCTCTGAAAGGTACAAAGTTTTGGAAAGATGATAAAAAGAGATAAATGGAAACAGATGAAGAAGGTGAGATGCCCTCAAAATAGGGCAAAACCAGAAGAAAGTAGTGGTTGAACTGGATAGTTTTCCTTTGTGAAGGATGGAGATGGCAGTGACTTTGCACCAAGGTGTTTTGGTTGATTTCACTGGGCCTAGAAGCCTTGCTGAGGGATTGAACTTGGCTTTCTGTGTCTCAGCTTCACAGCTAGAAAGGAGATAAAAATGCCTGTCACATAAATGAAGGTGGTAAAAGGCCTTTGCAGAGATAGCTTGAGCTGGATAATTGCAATTTTTACTTAGAGATGAAAATTAGTAATGCAGATTTTGTTATACTTATTTAAGATTTGCCTCTGCTAGCTAGTGTGTGTATTAAATGAATTTTGGCCTTCATGAATACCATTTTCTTAGAACTGCTAACATCCTTTGAGAAGAAAAAAAGGGTTGATCTCTGCCTGCCAAATAGTGCTATAAAGGTATGGTAACATGAGAAAGTGAAAGGTGATATAAATGAGTGATAGCACATAAAAGGATGCTATTCTGGCTTGGAAGCAGGAAAGCAAATGGAGACAGTTGAATTATTTAAGGAACAATAAATGAAAAGTGTGATTATAAAGTGACATTAAAAGGAGAGACAATAAAAAAAGAAAGTTGGGAAGGGGAAACAATGCATAAAGAAAATAGAAGGTGGACAGGAATGGATTAAAGGGACAAGGAATGGATTTAAAATTTTCACTAAGTTTTCAATTGGCAAATAGTATCTGTATTAAATCCATATATTGTGGTGCTTACATAACAACCTGCATTTTACTCAAATTGTGAAAATCTGACACTGTGTTCTCCTGGGAGGTCACTTCATGTGCCTGTTTCATCCTTTGAATGTACAAGCTCAGTTAATAGGGCATGTGTATTTAAAGGTGGCATGCCTTAGTGACAGGCTTTCTTAAAACGTGTTATTTGGAGAATAATTTGGCATTAAAATTTTCTTCTCTGTCAAAGCTGCAGTGAAAGTTACTTCTTCGTCCAACAGATGATAGCATTGATTTTAAAGGGAGTGTTTTTCTGCAGTTTACCAAAACTGTCTTTTGCAACTGTACTAACTAAAGGTATTTTGTATGTGAGAATGAATCCTGGGTATTCAGCATTGGGCTGGCTGAGCAGCTCAGGGTTTGGTATGCTTGTGCTGGCTGTTAGTGAGACAGTTAGTACATGAGGGCTTCTTCCCTCAGCTAGATTACAGATGTATGTTGCTTTGATGCAGTTTTCTTCATGCAGATTATTTGTGCACTTCTATATTTTTGTCTATGTTTTTATGCCCACGTGAATAATTTGCAGGAAGAGGATGAAGCCTTCTGACATTTAGACCAATCTGTGCTGTGTGCTGCTGTAAAAGTGTGACAATTAAAAAATGAGAGTATGGTTCAGTTTGTGCAAGTGAACTTTTAAGAACAGAGGCAAGTGCTGCTTTCTCTTAGAACTGCACAGAAATTGTAGCTGAAATTGCTTGCTAGTTCATACGCAGTTGATCAAGTGATGGTGGTTATATGTCTTATCTGGGGAAACTTCAGCTTACGAACATTAAAAGCAAAATCAGTTTGAGATAGCAGTGTTTTAATTCTTGAGTTTTTAACCCATTTTTATTTTGTCTTGTGTAATTAAAATTACCACAGTCTGATATCCATTTCCAAAACATCACTAGCATTTTTTTCATACACTTCTGAACACAGGTTCTGTGGTGCTTTTTGAAGTCTGAAGTTTCATTTTGAAATGGTGATGTTCTGTTATACTTTCCTCCATCTAAACAAAATTAGTTTTACCACAAACAAAAATCTTGAATCAATATGTGCAAATGTAGGAGCTCCAGAAGAGGGAAAATACTCAAAGAGAGCAGATTGTTCACAAGATTGAGAGTCACTAAATCCAGGGGTCAGTCTTTCTAGCAAGTCTGGCTAGGATTTGGTGGGTTCCTCTCCTAGGTGTACCACAAATGGTCTCTAAGATTTGTCTTGATTCTTCTGTATTAAGTGTAATTTGTTGCTATTAATATTGAAAGTGAGAATGGCTCTTAATTTCTTTTGCCTCTGAAATGAAGTTAACAGAATACAGCTGCCATCCCAACCTTCAAATAGTGTTTCCTTTTTGCCCTTGTTTTCAACTTTGTCAACAGCAAGTTATTTAGATGAGGATTGGCAGGTTTTGAATGGTCTATTTTTAACAAAGTTTGCAACAGAGTATTGTAGAGTTCATGAACATGTGCTTGTGGTCTGCACAAGTGCTGAAAGGGAAGGCACATATCAAAGGAGACTGCTTGTAGGTAGTCATACTCACATATTGGTGGTTTTGAATGTGCATGGTCCTGTTCTGTAGATACGAGTATTGATCTTCACTCTGCTGCTGCAAGGTTATCTTCCCTTTTTTAATGCTTAGAGATTCCAAGGTGTTTCAGTGAAAATGGTTTACATCACGTGAAGTATGGGATAAGAATGGGAAATTGTTATTTTCTGGCATCTTCAAACTTAGAGCGAAGCAACTCCAAAAATATCACATCACAGTCTTGTTCAGACCTTCAATTGTCATCTGTCACACACTGTGCACACCACAGAATAAGAACTTTGACTTTAAAACAGCACATGGATGATAGTATGCAGTAAATAGGCAGTCCTTTCCCTTTAAGTACATATTAAGGCTGGAAAGCTGTGATGTCATAGAATCATANACTGTTGTCATTTAAGAATTAATAATTTCTGTTCAGATGATTCTCTCTTTGCAGAATTGTTCATAGTTTTCACCCTTTGACAGAAGGCATTGGATATGTATTCTCATCATTTTCATCAGCTACATGGTATCCTCATTGGCAGTTCTTGTGTGTAAATAGGTTTTTTGCTAGAGTAGGAGATGATAGGATCTAGATGTCTAAGAAACTGAAGTCTTTGGCTCAGGAAAAAATCTCGATGGATACAAATGTATTTTGATAACTTTTGATCCAAAACCTTTTCTTGCAAAGCAACGTGGCTGTTCTTGCCAGTCACAGCAGGTGCTCCATCTGTACAAATAATGCCTACTTTGAACCAGTCAACGATTTTTTCCCCTCACTATCTACCACATTTTCAATGAATTTTCTCAATTCTCTAAACAAGTGAGGGGCAACAGGGTAGAACAAAATGGACAGAGGCCAAGCAATTTCTTAATTATAGCAGGTTTTTTTTTTTAACACGTTGAACAACAGTCAAATGCAGTGTCAGTAGCATTGCAACTTCCCTTGGTTGTAAGCACAGAAAACATTTTCATGATCTGTTAAAAACTGAATGCATGCTGTTGTATTGTCTAATATCATCTTAGCCCTTTCCATTGTCATGCTACATGAACAACTATGAATATATCAGCTATGTGCTGATCTTTTGATCTAGTTTGTGTAGCAATAATTGATGCATCCTCTTGTATTCAGGTTTTGTTGTCTGAGAGCAGTTCTTTATCACAAGCTCACTGGGAGGTATTTGCTATTACACCTTTGACATTGATTTTGACTTGGAAATTCTATATTTTACATGCAAAAAGTTGTTATGCTGGGAATCTTGCTTGATATGAAATCAGACTGCAGGTCAGGTTCAATAAAATACATTTTGCATTAATTTCAAGATGAGTTTGTACAACAATACCATTCCAGTTTGGACTTCTTGTGTGCCTGTAGGTATCACCATATCACAAATAAACTCTAACAGGCTCTGTCCTTTCTCTCAAGCAGAACCCTGAGAGAAATTCTCTCCTTGCAGTATCAGCTCTGTGCCCTACCTTAGTATTTTTTCCACTGTGGCGTGTATGACTAGGCAAACAATGCTTTCATGATAAGCAAATCACTTTAAAATGTTTATGGATGTTTGAATTAGCTGAGAAATAATTAGAAAAATGTGGGGGAAATGAAGACACCACAGGCGGTGCAGGTCCTTTGTTTTCCTTTTACTGTGGAATTGCAGCACGGGTAGTCTCTGGCTTTCTGTGGGCTCACCAAAAGCAGTCTTGGGGAATTACTATGTCTTGTTTGTTCTTTTAATGAAGCAATTTTAATCATGTGAGCTAAAATTGCTAGTGTCTGGTTCCAGAAACCGGAATGTAGTTTTGAATCCTGAGTAAGCATTGGGCTTCAGGCTTGCAGAGTAGTGCTTCATTAATGCAAAGTGGTGGGGAGCTAGGGGCTGATTCTGTGACCATGTGTGGTCTCTTCACTTGGCTACTCCAAGTAAGCTTTTCAGTTTCCTAGTCATCCTCAGTTGCCTCAAATGATTTTTTTTTTTAATTAAAGAGCACTATTATTACTTTTATTCTAAAAATATTTAAGGCAAGGGCTTAAGAAGACTTGAATTTAATAAATATGTGTATTGTTTATTGTAGAGGTTGGGTATTAATTAGTTGAGGTAGGAATTATAAAAATAGAATATTTTTATTTTCCTGAAAACCTCACCCTCAGACTATATACAGAACTAGTTTAGGTTTATTTACAGACTCTAATTTGGTTGGGAACTCTTCACAGGATGTTTATGGGCAAATGTAGAGATTTAGGAAAGTCAGAAAATGGAAGAGACTAAGCTGCAAACACAGCTTTACCCCACTATAAATCAGGCTGAACAGAGAATTAAGGGAAACAGCTTTTTACTCAGGGAGGTGAGATAGGGAATTGTCGCTGATCCCTTGCTGAATTTCTCTGTGGCAGCCATCTGAAACTGCAAGTTATAGCCAATGGTATGGATCCATGCAGCAATGGTCCAAGGCGAGTGGAAAGCCCTGTCGAAGTCAGAGTGTTTCAGACACAGCTCCCGTGAGTGGGGTGATCGTGGAAGTGGCACTCCTTTGGCAGCACAAGGGGAAAGCCAAACTGCTGCCTTCTGCCCCAGCTCAGGGTAGCAAGCAGAAAGTCAGGCTGCGGTATGGTCCCAGAGAAGCTGGGACTGAGGACTTGCTGAGCTTGCAGATTTGCACAGAATGGTGCAGAAGTGGGAGACAGTGCAAAAACAGGAGCTGTGCACAAGTAGGAGCTGTCCAGAGTGGAGAGGGTTCAAAGACAGGAATGCTGTAAAACCAGAACTCCATCAAGGTGGGAACTCTGTCAAGACAGGAACCCTGCACTTTTCCCCTCACTCTATGCTTTTCTAGACCAAGTGTCCATTTGCCATTTATAGTGGGTGGGGAGAACCCAGCCAAGCACCAGCCCGACCCCAGCGCAGGCTGCCACATGAATCAGCACACATATGGAAGAAGTGCCTTTTGCTATTCCTCCTTCAAACCTGGGGCGGGAAGCAGTTTTTTTGTGCCTTCCCTGTTCAAACCTCTGGAGATGGAGACGGGGAAGAGGGGTGGGGAGGTGAAAGAAGGAATTTGGACATTGTTGTCCATGACATTGTTGTAGAAGAGCGTATTTTGTGTCTACACAAAATGTGTGCATGGGGGAGCTAACAGAGCTTTGAAAGCATTTGGGTTCAGCTCTTCTGCTATGCATTTTGGTTTTTTTCCATTTTGATCAGTCAGTTGCAGGAGAAGGACACTGGCAAGGTAACCTTTTCATAACTTAAATACCACAGCTGACAGAGAGAGGATCAACTGTCAGGAAATTGCACTTTGCCATTGCCATCTAGAAAAAACAAAGAAACGTATTTGTACTTAATTTGACTTCCTTAGCTTGGTTTGGTCAGCTGGTCTCAGTAGAGATAGGCTGGCTGTAGAGGTGGAAATTTTGTGGTAGTGAAAGATAGAGATTTATGAGAGGTGGGTTTCTTGCTGTTTTCACCTGTATATCTTGATTGTTCTCAGAGTTACCTTGCAGCATCTTGGATAGAAGTGTTGGTCCTGGAAACAATTCTGTTATTGTTTGAGAACTTCATCCCTTCTCCAATACAACTTAGACTAGGTGATTTTATTTGGTGACTTAATGATTGCACTTAAGATGCTTCTGAAAGTATTTTGCAATTGAATTTTATTAGTCTTGAATATATTACTACTTTGAAAGAATTTTGATAGTCCTTCCTAAATAAAGAATGAACTTGGAAAGAAAAAAAAAAATTAAGTGACTGCTTTGTGTCTTCAGTTCCAAAACAAATTCAGTATCATAAAAAAACATGTAATTATATTATCTTTTCATCATTTTCACACCAGAATGGGGAGAAAAAGCACTCATCTGTGTGAACCTTTTGAAAGCTGTTTCGTGTGCCATAGCCTGTACTTTTCAGATTGATGAAGAGCACTGCGTTCCTCACTGCCTTAAGGAGAATGTTACTGTCCAATGGCTATGTTATGTTAACAAGCCAACACTGAGCTGAAAGCCAGGTGCCCTGCTGTCCTGTGACAGCAGTGGTGCTGGCATCTTGATGGCAGTTTTGTAACTGAAACCGGGTGTTTGCAGGCTCCCTGTGGACCTCCTCACAGCAAGGGCAGAGTGCACCTACAACCACATCAGCCTGTGGCTTTGGGGCACACCTCTGCTTCAGGTGCACCGTGGGACATTTGAAAGTTCACCTTGCAATGGTTAGGCAGTGTTGTAGTTCCTGTTGCTGATGAAAGCTTTTGATTTTTCACCAGGGGTTTGACCCTGGGTTTGTTTGAAAGGGAATCTTGTTTTCCTTGCTCTTCCAGAAAAAAAATCACCACTACCATCACCAAAACCCCAAACGAACCTAACAAAAGTGGGTGGCCTCTGTCAGCAATAGTTCTTTAGATGTGGTTGGGTCACTGCTTCACAGTTTGGCATCGGTAGGCTTGGGGCAGCGTCAGAGGGAAACGCTCTCTATAAAGAGCTGGCAGGAATGTACCAGAAAAAGTACCTGCATGAGGAGGCTTATCTAAAGAGATGAAAGGCAGAAAGATCAGGATGTGCTAAAACATTTTGTGCCTGTGGTGAGAGGTGAAAGATAAAACAGTCCTCTAATGCTAAAGCATATCCTCATTAAGCCTATAATTACTTTCTAGGCAGTCCTAATGGAGGATGGGGTCCAGAGGAATGGGCCTTTTGAGTGTGAAAAGGGCACGGGGATTTTAAGGGCTGAAATACAAACACTGGTACAGAGGGCAAGTCATGGAGCTCCTAATTCAACCAGGGAAGGCTCTCAGACAGGAGCTCTGACTCTGGGCATCTGTGTGAAGGGGTCACAGCTATCAGCAGTAATGGGTTTTGTCAGAAATTGTCATCTTAAAGGTCTGTTCCAGGCCTGAGCTTTTCTGCAAAAATTGGTTTTTCTAATAGGATGAGTGGTTGGTTGATCCAGGGTGTAAGAGGAACAAGCACAAGTTTTCACTACCCACTTCTGCCAAACTTAGTTATGGTTACTGTGCTCTATAATACTGCCATGTGAATTTTTAACATGAATATTGTCAGTATGAGTCAAGGATGTTTTTAATTGCCAAGGTTTACATAAGACCTTCAAGTTCAGGATTTCAGGAGGTCTTCTCCAGAACCTTACTGAGCAAAAGAACTCAGTTCTTTTCCCTTAGTCAGGGGCATGGTTTAATGATGTAGGTAAGTGAGATTTCAATGCTTTCAGCAATGAAAGAATCCTGTTTGGGATTTTGCAATGCAAAATTAAAGTCTCTAACTTGCCAAACAATCATTTCTATTTATTTTCCCTTCCTCAGAACATATAAGACATTGTTCTAAATTTTCTCTGAAAAAAAGTGATGTTTAAAAAATAAAGTACATTGGAAATATTGACACAACAAAGAAAGAGTTTCGAAGATGCAAGTTAGCTCAGGAGGTCTCTGAAATGGCAGGTGGGTAAGTCATTTCTTAGAGGAAAATAGTCACTCTGAACAAGCAGGTGAGGTGTTCACAAGATTATGAAAGTCTTCACATGACTTTAAAAAGTACAGCATGTCTGCATTTCCCAGTCAAGAATGGAGAAAGGTTTTATTATAGCCTGGCAGTTTAGCAAGCTAATACAAACTAAATTTTGTTTGACTTTCCTTGCAGACATTTGGGTACTAACGAGAATGTTTACAGTCCCTACAAGTTTACTGTTTTCTTTGTATCTTTCTATCTCTATTCCCTTTCCTTTTGACAGTTGTTTTCCCCTCTCTTAGAGCTGTTAGCTGCAGAGGACTCTTCCCATGTATTGACTTAGCAGGTTACACTGAGTAAGGCAGCAAAAGACTTTAAAATGCAAGTGCCTGGAACTGGTCCTCCTGTACTCCTGCTGGAGATGACAGATGGGTCTGCTGGGGATTGATTTGGTTTCTTACAAGGAGAAGGTGCCAACAGAATGTTTGTACTTACACAACTAAGACCAGGCTCATGCAGACATTTTTCCATTAGTGATGAGGTTGCTATCTGTCTTGGAAACATCAGTGTTGTGAGGTGGATTTTTTCTTTGAAAATCACTCACATTTGAGGTAAACCTGCATAAATCTGAGCTTGCTGGAGTTGTTTTGATTAAGGTGGATGTAAACCAGACTAGATTCACATCCATAATGCACACACTGTCTCTGTTTGCTGTAGACCTGTGCAGAACCATGAACAGAACCACGTTAAGGATGAATGTTACTCATACTGATTTGAACACAGCACATGTCCAAATGGGAAGTGAGAAATTGTTCCCACCTTGTGATTTAAAAAATACTTGAAATAATTATTTCTGGGACTTCAGTGTTATCTATTGAATTCATATCTACCCCTGTCATCTGCCAGACTACTTAAACAAGTGATAGAAGTGACAGTCATACAATGCATTGGATTTTTCCATTCCTGCTGAGCTCTGTTTTATAGTTAAGGAGATTGGGATCTAGCTTCAGTCATTCAAGGAAAGGAAAGGATTTGCAGAATTTCTGCCCATAAATCCCCTGCTCTCCTCTGCAATATGTACAGTATCTTTTGCAGTCCTGTTGTTATGTGTTGGGGGAACAGCATTTCTGACTTACTGCTTCCCTCTTTTTCAAACTTCAGTGGTTGTATTGCGCTTCCCATGAATTCCCTCCTGCACTGCCAGAGCAGGCTTCCTTCCTCTGCAGTGTTGCTATGTAGAACTGCTTCTGTGCCCTGTCAGTGTTTGACCCCTCGCAGCTGTCAGTGAATGGAAGAAACCACATGCATGGAAACTCAAACTTTGCCCTTAGCTATGCTTGTGAAAACCTGTGGCATCATACAACTGACTTGAAAAGCCTTAAGAAATCCTGTGGGATCTGCTCCACTGAAAGGTGCTCTGCAAGCGTCGGACAGGGTTGTTGTTTTCGCGCTAGTGCATTTTGTTTTAAAGACGTACGTGAACTGCAGCAGGGGATAGTGTTTTGTAACGTTGACACAGAAGGACAGGTTTGAAGTCCGAGATGTGCTGTCCTGCCAGTGGAGTTTGCTACTAAAACTGGTCTTCGCTGGGCACTTCAGCAGTGTCTGTGCTGCAAGACAGATGTGTCCTGTGAGCTTCTGGATCCTGACAGCATTCAAACCACTGATCGCAATGTGTCTGTCCCCAGTGACCTGATCTCTTTTGGGAAGGAACCAGACCCATCTGCAGGCAGGGCTGGGCAGCAGAGATGCCCAGAGCCCTGGGCCCGCCTGGCGGCACAGCGACTCCCAGGCAGCAGGAGCCATTGTCCTTTCCAGGCCAAGAATGCTGGGGTTGGGTTTCACCATCCAGTAGAGATGAAGTAGAGAGCTGAAGGGCATAAAGGGAGAGGGCTTGCACCCCCTGGGCTCCAGGCAGTGGGGACTGGGGACTGGGCCACAGGGGTGTGGGCAACTGCCCTGCCATTGGTGACATAGCATGCGTGGGGGTATGTGTGTGTGCTGTGTGGGAAGCCCACGTGTGACACAGCATGCGTAGGTGTGTGTGTGTGCTGTGTGGGAAGGCCCACGTGTGACACAGCATGCGTAGGGGGGTGTGTGTGTGTGCTGTGTGGGAAGGCCCACGTGTGACACAGCATGCGTGGGGGGGTGTGTGTGTGCTGTGTGGGCAGGCCCACATGACCTTGCTGTTTCGTGTTTAATACAAACCCATGGGAAGTGATGTTCAGCATACTGACAGGCACAGTACTGATCTCTGCAAGCATGGTGAGTGCTTCATACAGCAAGTCCCCAAATAACTGAAGAGCTTGAGCAGCATTGTAATTCTTCCTTAAAAGAGTCTTGCAGTGATAGACCTGAACAGACTGCCACTGCAGTCAAAAAACCCTGCTCTAAGCCATTTACTTTTCTTGTTTTGTGTGTTATGATCCTACTGTGACAAGAAGTGAGGAAATGAATCAGAAGATCACAGAATCACAGAAAACATCCAGTTGAAAGACGCTCAAAGGTCATTGAGTCCAGCGCTCAACGCAGCACTGAAGGGTCAATGCTAAACCATGTCCCTAAGCGCCAGGTCCACAGGCTGCTTAAACACCTCCAGGGACAGTGACTCTACCACTGCCCTGGGCAGACCATTCCAGTGTTTGATAACCCTCTCTGTGAAGAAATATTTCCTAAGTCCCAGCCTGAATCTGCCGTGGCACAGCTTGAAACCATTTCCTCTAGTCCTGTTGCTTGACACCAAGCAGAAGAGGCTGCCCCCTCCTCACTCCAACCTCCTGTGACGGTTTGGGAGTTCCCCGCCCCCCACACTTTGTAAAATCCCCCAGACTANCCCTTCAGGTAATTGTAGAGAGCAATGAGGTCTCTGCTCAGCCTTCTCTTCTCCAGATGGAACAATCCAGGTCCCTCAGATGCTCCTCATAGGTCTTGTGCTCCACATATGTGTTATGTGTTATTATATGTATTATATGCAGCTCCAGTACTGTTTTTAGACATTTTTACATACTTCTATTTTTAGGAAATTTTTCAAAAAGAAGAGTTTTGTGTATTTTTGGTTTTCCCCAAACCAAATGGAAATTTTACTATTGATTAATGTAGAAAGACTACTGAAAATATTGAAGTCATGTGTGAATTGCTGTTGTGAATGAAGAGGCAGGGTTTTAAAAAGTTGTTACTGACTGTGGATTTTACTGTACCGACTGCACTTGTAGCTGACGGCTTTGTAGTTTCTGGAGCATAACCTGACGCTGTGGCAAGGGGCAGTTTGGGAAGGGAGTAGGAAATGTGCCGAAACACTCACTGCTGAGCAGTGAGGCTACATTTAGATGTTTCATCCTGTTACTGGAGAATGGTGGTATTGTCCCTTCAAGGCCTAAGGATGAACAGGTGTATGTTTCTTCAGGTACGTCCAGAAAAGGAAAGAGAAAAGAACCAAAGTGGCTATGCTGTAGTACAGCCACCTTCACATTTCTTTTCCTGTTCTTCCTATACTCAAGGGATTTCCTATTAAGAAAAGAAACGCCTTCAATAACAACTCCTGTTTATGTTAATCTTTTGCAATCAGCATGCAGTCTGAAGTAATTACACTGAATGCACTCTCTGCTCCAAACATCGCAACTTGCTTTCATTTCAGACTTCTTTGCCTCAGAAGTCTGGAAACAGAATCCCTCATTCATCTCCTTTTGTGAGCTTCATTAACAATGGTCATAAATTTCATAAAGGGAGAAGTGTTTTAATTTAAGAAGTTAACAAAAATGTCAAAAGCATAATAAATGTAATTAGGTAACATTTTCTTGTAATAAATTTGCATATATGGTGTGTAATGAAGTTGGCTGGTGTGAAATCCATGATCTGAAAGTTTTTAGCCTTCATAGTTTTACTAATTTAATCTGCAAAACAGATTTTTGTTTCTTTTTTAGAACCAATTTTTACAAGTTGTATCAAACATACCTTGTAGAAGGGGTTTCGCAGACATCAGAAGGCTTGTAGCTATTGGCAGAGACATGACTAAGACTGTTTGGCCCAATGAAGAGATGTCTTCCAGTTGTTCCTCCTGGTTCTTTCAGAGCTGCTTGCCCAAGTCAGGGTTATTTTCTGTAGCCTGGCAGTGGCTTCTCAGCTCCATTAATTTCTTTGATGCTGAGCAGAACTAGGGATTTTTGGTCAAATCAACCAATGGATAAAGAGCACATTCAGGGCTGAGTCTCCATGATGGTGCTGTCTGCATTTATCTGGGCTGCTTGCTCTGACATAAACAAAGGAAGAGTGTGGTCAGTCTTAGCCTACCTATGTATTTGCCTTGGGTGTCCTCTGCAGCTGCCACCACCTGCCTTTGCTTTCTTTGCCCTGAACTTGCATCCAGTAATGCTAAATCACTGTGCAACCCTGCCTGCTGACCTCTTCCGTGCCTCGGCCAGACTGCTTTCAGCTGGCAATGTTCACATCCAAGGATTTGCTCTGAGAAGGAGAGCTTTGATTTTCCTTAGTGTACAGGATATGCAGCTTCATGGCAGTGAATGATGCTCTGATTTTTGATGGTAGCACGGTGAAAGAATTGAACAAAAGCTGATGGGAGACTCTTTACAGTTACGAATATTGGTTTGTGCTTTTCCTGGATGTCTCTTCGGAGTCCAAGAGCAGTACAAAGGGAGTATCAGGGTACATAGTGCATCACCAAAGCAAAGCAGTGACTGCAGACTCAGAATAATGTTTTGTAATTTTCTTTCACAGGTGCAGTTGGCTGGATATTGAAGGCTATGGAAAATAATTACTGGCATTTATTATCTGGGGTTGGACTAGATGATCTTTTAAGGTCCCTTTCAGCACTTAACATTCTGTGATCTTTGCAAAGCATATTTTCTTTCTGCTACTTTTAATTTAGAGATGATTTAGAGAGGCAGGAGTCTTTTAAGCAGCATCAGTTTATTACTTTGGGTGGGGTTCTGGTTTTTTTAGTTCCTGTTCCCATCATTCTACATACCATCAAACTCTGACACTAGGGAATAAGACTTTTGAACGTCCTGTGAAAAAGGTTATTTGATTTGTGTGTGCAAAAAACATGGGTTGTAGGGTGAGAAAAAGGCATATAAAGAGAGAAAAAAAGAAAAGGTAAAGATGCTGGGTCAAATTGTGACAGTACTGCTTGTGGTGTCATTGACAGTGCTGCCAGCTGTCCCCTCATCTTAGGTCATTTCAGAGCTAGCTCAGTATTACAGTAAGCAGAAAGAGGATCTGTTGCATTTTAATCATGGCTCTGCCAATAATTTTGCTTTCTTCAAGATCTATGTAGTATTTAACCAGGTGAGGTCTGTTGTGAAGATGGATGGCAGCTTATCTTATATGGTGTATAATTCCAAAAAATCACCAGAAAGGATCCCTTGTTCTCTGACACACAGACTACAGTTAATTGTCCACCAGAAGACATTATGAAGCACTTGAGTATACCCATAGATCTCTCTCTCTCCCTGCCTTTTTACATGAAAAGAAAAGCAACTGTAATTCTAGAGAAGGTAGGTGGGCAGAAAGCTGAAGCAGCTGTAGTTCTAGAAAAGATAGGAGGGCATAAAGTTTATATAGCAGAAGCATACATATTTTATAGAACATGCCCCACTTAAGTTTTAGGATTCTGCCTGAACAATTGCCAGACAGCACTCCTTAGAGACTTGTAGAGTATTGCATGGATATTGATGCTGTAGTCCTTTGCAGTATTTGAGGTAACTTCTGCCTTGACCAAGTACAGTCAAAAGGAGACTGATGAGGACCTTACCCAATGGGTCTGGAAATCTCCCATGCAAAGTACCTTAGGGTAAGTGGGAAGACACTCCCTGTGTGATGGTTTGGGAGTTACACCTCCGCCTGCCCCCCCGGCCCAGGGAAATCACCCAGACTAGACTNTTTGCAGTATTTGAGGTAACTTCTGCCTTGACCAAGTACAGTCAAAAGGAGACTGATGAGGACCTTACCCAATGGGTCTGGAAATCTCCCATGCAAAGTACCTTAGGGTAAGTGGGAAGACACTCCCTGTGTGATGGTTTGGGAGTTACACCTCCGCCTGCCCCCCCGGCCCAGGGAAATCACCCAGACTAGACTCAGCCAGATGGAAGTTAAGGAATGAAGCTCTATTTACATCTTGGCACAACAGACAAGCATATATATATATATATACACACACACAATATGCATTTATATACAAGTTAAAAGTAATGCAGAAACACAAAATTCCCTCCAAAACAATCAGATTGCCAGGAAG